>NCKU01000303.1:0-47514 GCA_003675995.1 Dinothrombium tinctorium
AACACGTTTTAACCATATAACTTCAAAGCTCGCTGCATGAACAGAAAACTTACTCTAACTTTATAGATCAGCGTCTTAAAGTTTCATTAATTTTTGCTTTCTTAAAAAAGTAGTTAATCTCATCAATATTGATTTGAAATTCGTGGAGAACTTTATTTCATTTAAACATTTGCATTCTAACAATGTAAGTTTTACTTTTTTTGCAGTTGAAATTAAAGTGACAAACATGCAATTAAAAATGAGTGCATTTGTGTGCTGAAAAGCTTGCAATATAATGCTTTGAATAAATTATAATATTGAAAAGCTTAAATAAGTGAAATGAAAATTTGAAAATTGTAAATATGACAAACGGGGTGGTTATAATGCGGCCACATAAATTGCATATTTATAACAAAACAAAATTTATCGCGAAGAACAGAGTACAAAACTGATAAATCAGCAGTAAAAAGCAATTATCTAAATTAGTTTTAAAGCCATAAATTTATGCATATGCTGTGAATATGATTCAACGTGAGCAGAAAGAGGTTTGTTTTGAACATGCATTTACAAATTTAAATTGTTTTCTGTGTAGAAAAATGTAAAACCCATAAAAATAAGAATCAAATTATGCGCAAAGCGGAAAATTGATACTCTTTTCTGCTCTTTTCGCTTCGAATCTTTTCTTAAATAATGTGGAAAGATTGCAAGAATTGCAATCAATGCTAAAAGCATGCATTTGAAAGCAAATTGCATCTTTCAAAAATTTAATTGTGAAAATGTTTTATATAGTCAATGAAATAGATTCATATTCAAGAGGAAAATAAAAGCACAAATATACTTTCTAACGTGACATATGTTCGCGTGAACCATGTTTTGCGTAAAAAAAGTCAATAGTAAAAAACATAAACATGTATCGCGTGAAATTGATCATATTGAAAAAGAAAGAAAACGACCGAAGTAAATATGAATTTTAGAGAGAAATTTATAATTTTTGCAAAGGTAAAACATTTAAACTTACCGTTAGCTGATGTGTCTGCCATTACACTTGAATTTTGTGCGAACACACAATTACAAAAAGCACACACTAATCTAAGATTAACAATCAAAAGCCACAACCTTTTGATTTTATCGATTAAGTAAACTTATGTGTGTTTTCGAAAGAGTAAACAAAATTTTTCTTGCTTATTTATATATTTACTTATTTAGAAAAATTTGTCTCATTTATTCTCAAGTATTAAAGTGAGTGTTCGAAAAAAAAATAATCGACGAAATCTAAAATAAATTTTGTGTGCTTTCGACTGAAAAGAAGAGAAGAACTGATTGTTAGCCTCACTAAAAGCTAGAACATAAGAAGTAGCGAAAAGAAATGATCGAAGAAGCGAAAAGAAAAATCTACTGTCATAAAATACATGCAGCTAAAAACAGGACTTCGAGGTTCTCGCTTATTTAATCGAAAATGTTGAATGCAAGTGCAGGAAACTGAAACGTATATACAGCGACTGCCTTTTGAATCTCACTCGCTTCTCACCAAAGCGTTATCATTTTGAATTTATCACAAAAAACGTCGCCATCACACTGCTCGCATTAGAACTTTATTATCGATCAGTTTTCACAAACGCAATGACAACAATAATAACGAAAATTGAAGGATTTTTAATGCACACAAACGTTTAATTGAATACATCATTATACCTTTGGGAATAAACACGATTAATGCACACAATTCACGATGAAGTAAAATCAAAGCAAATAATCTAATCATTTACAACTATTCTAAACAAAAATTTGTTTTTTAAAATTTTTAAATGAATTTCTATCTAATTTCATTTTTCTTCAATTAAAAACTTTCATAAAACTACATTAATCACATAGAAAGCGTCGATTCATTAATTATTCAATGAATAATTTAACACAGACATATAATAAATTTCAAAAATTCATTCAATTATTAACTTACCGATAGTGCTTTTTGGCCTTTGCTTGCCAGTGATAAAAACCGAAGCGATTTGCATTCTTTCGTTTTCTTAATTTGATTAAGAAAATTTTTTCAACAAATACAACAACCAAAACTTAAAAGTTCATTGAGGCATAATTTTGTATAGACATATGAATAATTATATAATTGCACACGTGATAAATACAAGTAAGTACGTTGTATAAGAATATATATATATATTATTTTCATATATATAGTCTATGTATTTATACATATATATGCCGTGTTGATCGCGTTCACATAACGACTGAATTCTCTCTGACACTCAATATGAACAATGTGTGAGAAGAACGCATTAAAGATGGAGAGAGAAAGCGAGAACTACAAAGATAGCTCAAGAGTAGAAGATTCTTATAAAATAATAATGATGTGTGAAATAACCTTCGATTTTTATTTTCTACAAGACGAGCGATATATAAATTGACGCCTTACGCAACGAAATTAAAATATGTGCACTTCGCGAGTGGCAAAAAATGTTTTCAGAAATGCTTACTTTTGCGCACAACAGACAGCAGCACAGCGGCGATGAGTTGACGTATAGAGCCCGCCTACACGGCGCGTGTCGTCCAATCGGCGGCGAGCAGTGTTTTTGGGAGTGTGTTCAAAATGGAAGTGTCTTTGAAATGTGAATTCGAAATGAATGCGAATAATGCGACATTTGACTGCGAACGAAGCGTTGTATTTTCGCACACAACAAATGGCTGTAATATTGAACGCAAAGCGAACAGTGATCGCATTGAAATAATGAGTAAAACGAGCACTAATCACAACAATAATGAGGTAAGCGTTCGATTCGAGGTTTCTTTTTCGCTTTTCATTTCGAAAATTTGTGTGCATTTTTTCTCTTTTCACTCGATTTTAGTTTTGTGTTCATTCGTTATCTCTTTTGCTTTCGCATTTCGCCGTTCGAACGAAGCAAATTGATTCGCTCTCATCTATAATTCATATTTATTTTTGCCTTCAATTTGCCATTTTAATTACAAACCGCTTTTTCGAATGAGGAGTACACGTATTTTTGTTGCAGAAAACGACTACACATCGATTTTAACTCAAAAATCTCTTTTTAAAGCAATGAGATAAAACATGTGTATTAATATACGCAATATACATTTCGCTGAATGCGTTCACACCGAAAATGCCGCACCGATCGCATGGTTTTTTCACTGTCGCCGTATGTCGCAATATTCAAAAAGACAAATGAATGAGTACGCGTTTAAATGAACGAATGAAATGGCAAATTATAAGTTGAAAATTATTTGCGTTTTCTTTTCGCTACTTTTCCCCAATCATCAATTTTTTTCTCACGCATTTTCTTTCACTTTATTTCGCTTTTATATTTGAAATTTATGTCCAAATATCTAAAAATGTTCGCTCGAGCTTAGAAACGAATTTTAAAATACTCATTTGACTCTCTCAATATGCTGATGTGTCAAATCGGTGGCGTATTTATTGTTAGCCTTGATTTCATATCAAATCATTCATTTTTTGTTTTCATGTTCTTCTCTGTTTCTTCACCTTTTTCGTAAACTTTAAATGTATTCAATTATTGTTTTTCAAAAAAATGAAAACACGAAAGATCGCAATCATTTTTATCTTAAAATTTTTTCGATATTTTTCTTGCCTCTTTATTCTCTTAAATCATAAATACATTCGCGCACTCTTTGACTTATTCAAGTATAAATTGATAAACAAACGAATTATTTCTTTAATCTTTCCTCATTTTTCACTATTGATTTTTGCCGTCTTCTTGATTAGAGTTGATTTTTTGAAAATCCATCTTTTTAAACGCTAATGACTTAACATGTTGCATGTGTTCTTTTTGAATCGCAATTTTTTTTTTCTTGAGGTAATATATTCATTTAAGTAGTCGCTTTTTGAGAAATTATTATCATTGAGATTTTTTCTAAAAATACCTTAATTTTATGTTCAATTAATTTAACGTTTTAATCAGTGTTCAAATGACGAATCGCTTTTAAGACATTTCTGAGCAAAAGGCGGAGCCTTTTATTTTGAGAGACTAAAAATTAGGTTTTCACAAATATACCACCGATTGGTATGAAGTTGGTGTGAACGTGGAATTAGCAAGCGAGCCGTGTGTATGTGTATGTGTGTGTGTGTCGGCGCTTTGCAGTTTAAGCTCGAAATAAATTGCAGATTAATCGAAAAAGTTTGTCGTTGGGTGCATTTTTGCCAATAGAAGAGATGCTTGAGCATATGTTTTGCTGACTTTTAAGCCGATGTATCGATAACCAATTCAATTGTTTCTCGATATCACCAATTTTTCGTCAACACGCGTAGTGTTAAGCAGTGTCACCTTCGGGCGATTGTAGTTTTATCGCCTTCATTCGACGTCTCGTCAGCTACGATAACCACCACCAACCATACTGCTCGAACAGAGCTTTGAAATTATTTCGCATCGCACGAAGGTACGGTGAGAGAATGCTGTCCGTTTCCATTTTCTCAAGCATTGTTCAAGACGCGAGTTCATATTTTCGACGTTAGCTTTTCTTGAGTACTGCTTACCATCGAGAGTTAACGATTCCCTCTATCCGTTGGCTATAGCTATTCGCAAAAAGAAGTCTGAGAGAAATAGCGTCACCATTATGTCCTTGGCTTGATGCCAGCACCGACATCAACCTTAGAGTAGATCGCAGAGTGAATTAGTAGAATATTCTCAAATAACATCACTCCGTTTAGCTTTTAGATACGAGCACAATCATTTTTATCATTCATTTGTTGCATCTCACTTTTTCTGCTTGCATAGGAGAAAAAGTAGACAGTGAAAGTAATGAACTCTTTAACAGGTTGATTCCGTTGGCGTGGACAAGGCTGTGTCTGATCTCAGTGAAGAAGAACTGCGCGATGTGTTGGAACAAGTGATCGATCATAAAATACCAGAAAGTGAGAAATGCCCATTGGTTCGTCGTCTGACAGAAAAAGCAAAAGACGAGTCGTCATTAGAGCCTTGTTTCGGTATTTCCTCGTTGCCCTCTTCGTTTCCGACCTCACTTTCCTCGCCATTGTCGACTTCTGCTTCACCTTCGTCGTTGCGTACGACAAACACGCGTAAGCCGAAGAATTCAAGTCAAAAAGGTTTCAGCAAAGAAGCGGAGCAATCTTTGAAGTCTTATAAACGTGTTCACTCATCTCAATCTCTTCAAGATCTGCAATCTTTTTGTGGCAATTTTCAATTCGAACCAATGAGGGCCATCGGTAGCAAAAAACAAAACAAAGCCATGTCAGCGAATTTTTCCACTCTGCAAAATGTTGCTTACAGCGGAAAATGTGAAAGTGATTCCATATCTGATTTAAGTAAACGTTCTTCTTCTGCTTCAGGAAAGCTGTTAACGAATAGTACTAAAAATAATAGAGTGAAAGGTAAAAATAAACAGTCTGCAAATTTAATGCCAGCCACCGGATCAGTGGCCATAGACCCACATATAACATCAATGCACGCCTCTAAATGTGATGAACTGAATTCGAATGATTCTCCGTCAAACGCCTCGTCTTCTAGTCAAAATGTAAACGGAGAATCACTCCATCAGCGTAAAGGTGATCAATGTGATAATGAACCACGAAAATTGACACTCGAAGTGAAAATGCCGAAAGAAGTGCCCCTTGACATAGACGAAGAGTGTCAACCTGAATTTGAAATGCAAGAATTTAGAAGAAAAGCAGAAATAGTTGAGTATTCAAACAAAAGACTTGTGAACAATAACAACTCGGCGTCCGAAGAAACAACACTGCTGTCAAATAAACAGCAGAACAATTATCAAAGTGTCGATTCTTTTCTCGAAATCGCACCGCTCAAGTTGAAAGCGCCTGTGACGCATTTCGCTGAGCGTGTGGTTGAAAATTCGTCTAACGGAATTGCATCAAACACAGGCGAATTGAACGACGGAGATGCGATGACAGAAGAACGTAAATCAGTACAATCACTATTTGGTAAGCAGTTGCACCAATATCCTGTGATTGTATACTTTCCCGACAAAGTACACGAGAATGAAACAAGTGTTTGTCTAGATCATGATAGTATTGAAAAGGGCAGGAATAGACCTGCTGGTGGCACTATAACTGAATTTCTTCCACATACGATCACCACCACTACTCAAAATGTTAACGAGGGTAAGATTATTTTTCATTATTTTACTCACTCGTCCTATTTCGGTCTTGTTATTAGTAGTATTGTAATAGCTTTTAAAAACACCTTATTGATAGGTCAATATTTTTGTTGGCTTTTAGATAACGCCGCTATACATAATAATGCGTACACCCTGTCCAATCGGAATCAATATTCGACGACGTAAGTTGATGCTTTTTTCCTTTTGTTTGTTTGTTTTTTGATTACGTTTGATTATTAATTGCTAATCGCCTCTCTTTTTTAAAATAGAACCCAACAACCGTCGAAATTGGAGAATAGCAAGAAGAAGAAGAAAACCGAAGAAATAAAATTGTTAGCTGAACAAATTGAGGGGCATATTGGTTACAAAGACGTTGACTTTCTTACATCTTATGTTTCTGGAGGCGAAAAAACTAAATCTGGAAGCTTAACAAATAGCAACAAGAATGCGCACAGTTGCGAAATGAAACATGTGAATAATAGCAATTCAAAAGAAAATGGTCACAAGAAGCGAGAAAAGGGCACTGCCAATGTCTCTAATTCGATGTCAACGTGCAATTCAAAAAAGAAAGGTGCTATAAATGAATGTGAAAACGATCAAAAGAACTCTAACTTAAGTGAACAACATACTCAAAATAACATTCCAACTTCAACAAATACTAGCTGTGAAAATTCACCTTCTACCGACGTTGCTCAAGAATCAAATAATGGAAACCGAGACATGAATGTAACTAGTCCTCAAGATTCTAGTTCTAAATCACAAAAAAATTCACACTTTGTGTCTGAATCATCTACAATCAAAGATGCGACATTAACTAAACAAAAATCACTTGGCACAGATGAAGGAAGACGCATGGACACCCTTCTTAGTGATGATGACCACGCTTACGCAGCTTCCGATTCGGAAATGCCAGAACAAGATATTGGTTTTCAGATGATTAAACCGAAACATTACCGTCGCAGAAAAGGAGTCGGGCGCACGGATGACATTCGCTTCTTGCCTTTGCAGCGGTCTTCATTTCCTTCAGGAACATCATCCACCTCTACGACACCTTCTTTTACATCTTCTACTTCAAATTCAACTAATGCCGCTACTGCCAGAGGTTACGAAAGCGAGCGTGAGTATTGTGCGGATGAATACAGAAGACGACAAGACCGACAAGTTCACCGGAAGTTAGCATGTAGTATGCCTCATTCAGAACAAAACTCTGCTGATAATTCGGATGTTGAATCTTCATGTTCATATCCTGTCAGTAGACGCTCGAACGCTTTGCCCCCAGTTTCTGCCACCGGCACGAGTCCTTCATCAATTTCATCTACTCCGAAAGCGTCTTATGCAGATATTGCTAAGATGGGTTCGGTTTTTGGTGTGATTAATAGCAGCAATCCATCGTCAGTGGTTCCATTTAAAAGTGATTATTTACCCTCACAGCATGATAATATTGTTTCATCAAAAGTAATGATGAGCACTCCATCTTTGCCTCTGAACGATAATGTTAATTTATTACAAAATTCAAATCAGCAATCATTGAACAATGATCATTATTTGAGTAAAGAGTCCTCATCAGGTGTTGACTCTATGTCATCAACAGCTGATGATTCGGCCGCTTCCAAGGAATCTTCTTCGGACACCTCTTCTACATCAAACAATATCGACAATGATGAGCAAAAGTCAAATATGGCTGTGAATTCGGTTCCAGCACCAATCACTTCAAATGGATTACAAATCAAAAAGTCGAACAGTATTCCTGAAAGTAATTCAAAAGTAACTCTACAAAAGAACAGTTCATCGAATGGATGGAAGAATCAAAATTCAGTGAGCAGTTTGCCAGCAGTTATAATGTACGATGATTTGAACGTTATCGGCGATATTAGATCTTCGTTTACTTTTGGCTTCTTCGACGATATTTCGAATTTGAATATTAATAGCAACGATTCAGTTGCCATTGACAGTGAAACCAACGATAATATTAACAATAATAATAACGCAGTTATTGTGCCACAAGAAAACGAAGAAAAGGTAATTTTGCGATGCTTTTTCATTATTGAGGTAATTTAGTGTCTTTTTCCTCTTTAGTTAATAAAAGAAGTCAATGAAAGTCAGCATAAAACTAGTCTACCAAATCAGTTTCCGAGAAAGTTTAATTTTGGTTCGAAACCGCCATTACACGATGTAGATATGGCAAGCTTTAACTATAATCAAATAATCAATTATATTCGCTCAGGTACTGCGCTACGATTTGATTTCGCTTATGATCATTTTGATTTATTTACTTTCATTTACAGCGTGGGAAAAGGTTCGTCGCGAATATCAAACTACGAATAGTGAAAATATGAGCGGCGATAAAATCCCGGTCAATGCTGAAGTGACCAGGCATGTTTCGTACTACCATTTATCTCAATAGCAAGCAAGAAAACATCTCGCCATTTTCATCATATCATCAATGTTTGAGTGATATAAAGAATATTGGAGCAAAAGTTTTTTTCTTTTGAAAGCTATGTCTACTTTTAATAATAGTCGTTTATTTGGAATGAAAACACGAGAAAAAGAGAAAACTTAACCGAAGTAAATAACAAAATGAGATTTTAATTCACCTATAATTAAACGGATGAAGAAGAGATTGATTTTTTTTTTCAACAACGAACATTATCATCTTTCAAAACTTCCATGTGGAAACATTTAAACAAAAATTGTTAAAAATAAGTTTTCTGAACAAATGGAAAACTTTATGTATAAAGTTTAAAAAACTAAATGGTTTATGAGTGAGCGAGCGATTACTAGTTGCCTTTATTTTGTGTTAACGATCAAAAATATTTGTGTGATTTTTCGCTACATTTCATATTCATCATTTCATTTCCTTTTTCGTGTTCTCTGCATATATATGTGTGTGTGCGAAAATTCGCGAGAGACATACAGCAGCGAAAAAAAGAAGATTCAACTTGAGACTCGATTAAAGAAAAAATTTAAAATCATTAATTATCAACGCGCGAATATCCCATCGATCCACTTGCTCGGCGGTTAAAAACGCTATTAAAACCATTTGATTTGTGCTTTTTTGGACCTAATATTCCTGGGAATGAAAAACACTCAATTTCTGTTTTTCTTCATTTCGCTGTTCGAAGTGTTTTGAAATGAACCTTTTATTTGAAAATATATCTAAGTAAATAAGAATTGTGAAGAGAAGCGAACTCATCATTGAGGAATAAAACGAGAAAGGAACATTTCGTGTTGTTTATGGATTTGGAAACAAAAGTGCCCAAAATTTACGAAGCTTTATTTGGTGGTTTTGTTTTTCTTTTTGTTTTTTGTTCGTATATTTTAACAAAAGATAATGTATGAAAAATATGTTGTTTTTCGCTCTTTATGAAGTCAAAAAATATTTCGATACGAACAAAGAAACAATGTTTAATGCGAGAAGAAGTAAGAGAAATGCAGAAGAGAAGAGGGTCGAAGAAGAGAATCGTAGTTTTTCTTGTGCATGAAATTAAGTGAACAATATATTAAAGTGATGATCGGTTATTGTGCATCACTTCTCTTCAAAACGTTTGACAAGTCGTCATCGCATTGAGAAAAAATCACAATTTATTATATTATACATATTATAAATATAATTCAAACATTTTAAATGCGAACCATTTCAACACCAAATGATTATTAATTCACAGCGCTTAACATAATACACCACACACATAGACACACACACACACACACACACACACACACAACATACAAAACAAAACCAAAAAAAAGAAATTCTGGTTAAATTGTAACGAAACAAATTTTGAAACAAATCATATTGGATTTCTTCGTTTATAACATGTAAAAGTTGTTTATTGCAACGAATTTGTTTTTAAAAAAGTATTTAAGAAAAGATAGTTTGCGAAAAAATCAATAACTTTTGATAGGAAAAAGTAACCAAAAAAAGTTATCCTAAAAGCGAAAATTGCATTGAAACAATTGTTTTTAAAACAGCAAGCAGTGTATAGTGAGGCTTCACACATATTATAGAAGGAAAAAAATTGTAAAAATGAGATAACGTTAAGAAGCAGCAGAGAAAGAAGTCGGTCGAAATTGTGATTCTTAAGTCAGTACTACTGTGAACAAAAAAGGTAATAGCGAAAAGCAAATTTCACCGCTGTGTGTTAACTTTTTTGTGTCCAGAATAGTACACGAGCTTTTTGTTTGAGAATTTATCTGAACGATTACTTTTCACTTCTAATTGCGAAAAATGACTGTAAAATTCATTCCGAAGAAAGAGATGAGGAAAAGTGAAACAAACTTTTTATCACTAAACAAAGCAGCGTTCTTTTCGATAACATCTCTACAAAATGTTTTTTTAAACACAAAATGTGTTTCAAGAAAAGCTGAAATAAATTTGTTCAACAATATGTTCTTTTACAAAACATAATTTTATTACTAAATTATCTTCTTTTTTGTGATTAAATAATTGATTTGTAAAGCCAAGAAAACAAATGCCTGAAAATTAACTGTGCGATACCTCTTCAAACTCTGAAAAGTTTTGATTGTTTTTCTCTCCTTTTTAAAATTTAAAACAAAAGCAATAAAACAAAAGTTATCGAAATGAAACAAACCATATTCTGATAATTTCACAACAGAAAAAAATTCAAAACAGACGAAATAAAATTTCACAAATGATCGTGTTTTATAAAAATTATTCATTTGCTTTAGTGCGAAGAAGTGATCAAACACGAATTCGAAACTTGTGAAACAAAAACGACGATTGCTTATCGAAGGTACAGTGGGTTCATTTTATAATTTGAATTCAAAGAGCAGCACAAACTGTTACAATTCTTTCTCTGCTTCGCCTCAAATGCAATAGAATGATTTGAAAAACTAAGTCGTACGTTACGCTCAGTTTTAGTGTTTAAATGCGCAAAAAACCTCCAAAACAAAGGATAGTTTATCCTTAGCTTTGATCCATGAGAACAGCCATAGTCCTATAATCTGCTGTAAAAAATCAAGTCAAAAGTTGATTTCAAATTAAAAAGCTGACTCATTCTTAGCTCAAATTTCACTTATTTTAAAACTTTTTAAAATTTAATTTTTTGTATAGTAAAATATTTTTATGACGTAGTCATTTTCTTTAACTTTGTGCAAAACACTTGCTTAAAAATATATGCGCATTTCGTTCGTTTTTATTGAGATTTGTAAACTTTTATAGCGATTTTAAATTTTTATGTAAAAACTTTACTTGAAACTTCTAAAAAGTGGTACAAAAGACTAACGTCACGTCATTCAAGAGTTCGCGATGTGTGTTTGTATTTTAAAAATCGAACCACTTAAAGTTATAAAGCAGATTTAGAAAACTTTGTTCTATAGTTTTTGAATGCACCTACGGATTCGCACAACCGTAACACACCTCAATTTTTAATGTCATTCTATTGCATTTAGTATGAACAATAGAAAAGCGCATAAAGAATTGCCAAAATTTGCACTTCTCTTGTGAAAGAAAACAATTCGAGTTATAAAATGCGCTTCAGTTTTTGACACGCTGTATCGCGTTGCAATGCGTCGAAATGAGAATATTGAACTGAGAAATATTTTTATCTGTTATCTTGTTGTTGTTTTTCGCTTAGTATTTTATTTTTGTTTACTTCTCATTTTTGCGCATCACTTCTGATCAATCCGACGCATTCAATTTGTTACATTTGGAAACAATCAAAGAAAAAAACAGCAATGGAAGCAAAAGATGCTATAAAGGCCGCAATATTTACATTTAACTTTAATAGCGTGGAACTAATTTAATATACTTTTTACATGTTACATGTATTTACACGATTTATTTTACGAAGCATTGTCAGTGACGTTTGCATTTAAACGAAACTACCGATAAATTTTTAAAATGTATCATGTTTATGATTTTAATATTTATAAAAAAAAGCGTCTTCATTCTCATTAAGTTTATCTACAACTTTTTTATTCGTTTATGACTTTTGAAAACGACTCACTTACTTTAAATTCTTACATGGTGCCACATTTATAACGAAAAATAAGCTTCGAAAACGATATTTACATAAATTTGCTTGTTATCTAAATTTAAACATTTTCTACGCCTCGACTCTCGTTTTTAACCAGAAATCATCGAAAGATTTCTTTCTTTAGACTGAGCTTGAAACAAAGATGAAATTTCGCGTGTGCGAGCATTTAGTATTACATTTCAATACTTATGCGAATACTCTTAAAGGAGTGAACGAATTGAATATTTGCGTTTTTCGTCAAAAAAAGCTGAAATTCATTTAACTCCAAATTTGCTAAAAAATTACTAAAAAATAAACAAATAAAACTTGAGATTTGAACAAATATTAATGAAGTCGGAGACAAGTAAATGAGCTTAAATTAATTTTGCTTGAAATTATCGCGAAAAAATCTCTTGGCCACATTTATTATTAAAGATTTTAAAGGGTAAAAGCTACAGAATTCAAGTATTTCGCACATGAGAGAGTTAGGAACAAATTCTCTTTTTTGTCTATTTGCTTATTTTTGATACTTTTCGATAGAAAATTAAACATGTTTAGCGTAAATTCGCTCATCTATAAAGCTTTAAACTCATATTTATTTTCAATGTGACAATTTTTTTGTAACAATCATAAAGTTTAAAAAGGCTCGCATCTCAGTTAAACTAATGTTTAGTCGAGTTTTAAATCTTCGAGAAAAACGATGAGTTTACACTCGAGCATAATTTCCCTCATATTTCATTTCATTTTAAATTTAAATTCTTTTTTTGCTTATTTAATTAAGACGATCGCTTTACGAATACTCAATCATCCGCTTGTGTCAGTGGATTGAAGCGATAAGCGTAAATACGTTTGCGTAAATAAATTCGATGCAGAATTTAAAAAAAGTTTCGAATACGACTTTGAAATACTAAATTGAATTACTTTGATTTCGCTCTCGATCTCTCACTCGCTTCATTTTCAACAGCGAGTCGTGTTTATTCACAGCCTAACCCAAAGCGAATTATTCGCGAGCGTTTTATGAGAACGAAATGCAATAAAAATTTAGTGCAAAAGAGAAAATTCAACTTCTTTCTTCATCATCTTCTAAACGTGCGCAAAAGTTTTTTTATTAAGCCTAATGTTGTATATTTAGAAGACTATAAAAGTGAAGAATGTTATTTTAAAATGTTTAGCATTCGCGAACTGAACATGAAAAGCAAAAGGCGAAATATTCGTCGTGAGAGAGACACCTGCGTTTCATACGTTAGGCGCTTTAAGTGTATGCGCCCGTGTAGATTATACAGGCATTGAAACAAATGCGTACCGCAAGCGTACGTGCACATAAAAATGTATTAAGATCATTGTATGGTGTGTATGGTGAGAATTATGTTGAGCGCATACTACTCGACTGAATTATTTTCAATTGCAGCCATTCTTTTGCTCGAAACGTGAGCTAAATTTCGATCAATAGCGAAAACGAGAAAAGCGGTGTGAATATGAATGTTTTGAATACTTGCTTCTGGTGAGAGAGTAAAAAACGAGAAAGCGATAGAGAGAGAGAGAGGAAAGAGAGGCGAGATAATCAGATAAAAGAGCTGAGAGAGCGAGCTGTGAGATGAGAGTACAGTTTTATGACTGCGACGGCAAAAATTTTAAAACTTGATTAATTCAACGTGAATTCACTCTTAAACATGTTCTCTCTCGCTCTATCTGCTCCGAGCGGAAAGCAATCTAAATCGGAACATTGTGATTTGAAAATAATATCGAAAGTTTGCGAAAGAAAATTTAGTTCTTCCGCTGCCTTTAAAACCGGTCATTGCGACGGTGATACCGAAGCGAATTCGACGGCAAAACGGTGCGGATGTGTTTCGCTTTCGAACATTCCGCTTCTCCATTCGCACTATCCATAATTAGTTTTCGCACAAATTGCTGCCATTTTTTTTTTACCGCTGCTGCTGTATTTACTTAGCTCATATAATGATCGCTGATTTTCGGGCAGTGAAAGCGAGTAGGAGTAAGAAAAAAAGTAAAAGGAAGTGAAATGGAATGAATGGAGTGTAAATGGTGATTGCGGCTGAATAAATTGCCGGTAAAAATTTCAACGGGAAGACGGTAAATAAAGGTTAGCGAAAAAAGAAAGAAATTGTTATAGGTAGAAATGACAGCTCCTACGCCAACCGCTGCCGATGCTGCCGTTTCTGAAAGACGGTGCGTCGTCGTAAAAAAGGCAAAAAGCAACTGGTATTACTGCCGAAGCATATACGTTGAGAATAATGATTGAGGCATATTCCATCATTAGCTTGTCTATCCCCGCGATCGTTCCCCGACAAAAAAGATGAGTGAAGAGAGAGAAACCACGCAACAGGTATTCTCTCTCTCCATTCTTTCGTTTCTTCAGCCGTTCGAATGCCGAAGAAGAAGAAGGCGAAGAAGAAGAAAACAGTTGAATAAAGATTTTCCACGCCTTCTCTTTTTCTTGGCCTTCTCTGGATGTAAACGTGCTATTTGCCAATGCGAGCTGTGGATTCATTCGCATCACTCGCCACTCTTGTTTCCTCGACGGGATATTCGACAGCGCGTTGAGTAATCGTGAGCTGATCGCAGCGAAAGTAAGTTTTTCGCAAGTTTCTTCCTCTCTTTCGCTTCATCTCGAAAACTTGTGTCCAACGCTTGCAGTCAGCTTGACGTCGCTTCGCATTTGATTAAATTTCATATTTTGCGCGTTATTCGTAATTTTCACGCAATAACTGTAAAATTTTGATTGTTTTTTGAAATACGAAAGAAGTGGAAGCAAATGCTCGAATATGTCGATAAAATTCGCGAGAATTTTGAAAATTGTGATCTTAAGTTATGCTAATGCGATGGGAAGCTAAGAATTTAAAATTTTAATCGAAAGGTTTGTTTTGAATGTGTCAGAAAATCAATTATTTAGAAAAATCAAATACTTATCATGTAATTCGACTAGAAAAAAACTGTTAATATCAATTAGAAAAATTTAATGCTAAATACTTGATGCCTTGGTTGCACTCCATTCCGAGCATCTCCCTCCCTCTGCTCGCTTTGATTAATTGCACTCACTTTCGCTTCTTCGCCCGAGAGAAATGCCGGACAAAAAGCAGCGTGGCACACCTTAAATTAAGCCCGAATTCAGCTTTCATGTTCAAGCATTTCACCCATTCAAATCAATTTATACGAATCGTTCGCATTCGAAGCGCGAGAATAAAAAAGACGACCGCAGAAAAGCGTAATCTCTCCGCGTTTGTACTCGCTGCAAATGATAATCGCCATCAATTTCACTCGGCTTGCTTCCATCCGCGTTCTGTGATTGATGCATTCGCATTTTACACTCATTTATCGCCATTCTCTAAGCGGTAACTAATTTCACAATCGTTTTATCTTCTTATTAATGGGTGTGTGCAAACTCTTGGTGTGGTGTTGATTAAACATACCATCATTTATTTAGTTAGCGATCAATATAAAAAATTGTACATTTAATAATAAAATTTTAATGCGAAGAAGAAGATGAAAAAACAATGCGTGTTATTATGTAAGGCGGTCATTTGCGACCGTAATGTTTGCGAGCGAAATTTTTCGCCTAAAATGTTTGAATGATTAAATATTCGCTTTTGAATATTGAGTTAGCTTAATTATGTTTTAAAAATGATAATATTTAAATGAAGCTTCGCGAGTATAATTAAATCATAGCTTTTGCTTCGTTGCACTTCGCTTGACGACAATTTTTCATTTCGTTTCAGCGATGATAGGCAACGCGAACAGCAATAAGCCATCGTTCGCTTTGATCCGAGACAAAACTGAAGTAAACGCGACCATCAAACCGACGTTTACGTCGAAAATTCGTAAACTGAACACTTCGTTGAATTCGATCAAATTACACTCTAATCGTGATTGCGATAAGCTTTATTCATTCAAGAATTCAAAAGAAATGACAAATCAGACGCAAAGAAGCAACAGTTTGTGCTACGAAAATTATAGCAGCGAAGAGGTATTCAGGCATCAAGCTTACGATCATTTGAATGCGATGGATAAATTTTATTCTGGTAAGTTTATACTACGCTCTGCTCTTTTTAATTCCACGCTCATTATCGGTACTTGATGCAATATAATTTGTGAAAAACATGGTGAATATGAATTATCAATTCAGGACAATGAACTTTACTCAATTTTTCTCTCTTTAAAACTTTCTTAGCACAGAACATTAGCTCTCTCTCTCTCTCTCTCTCTCTCTCGACTTTTGCTCACATACAGTTTATGGTATATAAACGAGGTATTCACCAAAAACGCATTCACGGACCAAAATAATGGTTTTTGCATGCATCTGCCCATTAGCCCTCAACTCGGTTTTGCCGTTTCTTGAAAATTTTTCTTTTAAAACAGCTTATCTTTTTAGCTTCACTTATTGTGCAGCGCACAGATTTGCTGCAACATTGTGTATGCTTCGTTTTTTTATTTTTATTCTAAAATTTCGTAATCTTTATCGAAAACTGCGCTAATGTTTCTCGAAATAAAAGCTAAATTAGCTTAGCTATTCAAAAACGAAAAATATGAATTTCTGAATTGAATCGGATTTTGTGAGTGAAAGTGAGTTGTCTGCCTTAATTGATTTATTTGTTCAAAACGATAAGATCTTATTGAAAAAATTTCGATCGTAAATAAACTCAAATAAATTACAAAAAGAGGGGAAATTTAAAAAATTTCAAATTTGATTGATCATTGATGACAAGCGAAAATTGTGGAACTTTTTAAAATTTAATTTCTAAAAAACGATCTAAGGTAGCAAATTTTGCAATTTTGTAATAAAACGTTGCGTATTTTAGGCAATTACTAGTGCTACTTTATTTTACTTGTGTAATTTTTTTAACTTAAAAGCACGAAAATTTTGAAATTCAACAAAAACTCTTATTTGGTAGTTTATATTCTTCTCGTAACAATAAAATTATCCGAAATCAATTTTAAGTACATATTATTTACGTTCGTGTTTTTATAGGGTTTAGTGAGTGAATAAATGAAACTAGAGGTTTGAAAATAAATTTCAAAATATTTAGTTTTGAACAAGAGAAATACAACAGCGAATGTAACAGCGAATTTTAGATGAATAGAAAAATTTCGTTGCTGATTTCAAATCCAAACTTAAATTTGCTTAAAAACGAAGCTTTGAAAAAACAAAATTATCTATGTTCTTTGGTCTGCAAATATCTAATCATATGAAGAACATAAATACGAAATGATTATCACGAAACAGCGGGTAACAGCGCACATATTTAATTCGTAACATGTTGCGCGTTTCATCTGCAAAATATTGACAACAATTTCCAAATAAGGGCTGTTGAAAAACGAAATTAAAGAAGATTTATTTGTATCGATTAATTTGAAATCAAATCAATCGTTGAGAAAGAATAAGGTTTGGACATGGCTGCAGGCTTTATTGAGAACAACAAGTCAATTCACCCGCCCTCATGCTGCAAAATCCTCATTTTTCTGAATCCATTGCCGAGTTTGTCGATTGGTGCAACAAACAATAATTGCATTTGTTTATGAATGAATTTCACAAGAAAAGCAGAAAAAATTGTAGACAAGAGTGAAAATCAAAATGAACATCACGTACGAGACGGATGTTCGATCACGCATCGAACATTGTATCCATTTCAACGGCATCGGTATTCACTTTAAACTTTTGCAAGCCGTAAAACAGATGAACAGATGAGAAAGATCAGAATATTAAAGTAGAGGAGATTTTTTTGCGCAGTCTGCAGCAATGGCAAGTGATGAGAATATAATGAATGCTTTTCGACCGCGTCTTTAGATTAGTTGCCAGCATATTCGCCGTTCGCGCACAAAACATCTGTATTATGTCGTAAAATAGACCTGAACTTCTCTGCTCGGCTCACAACCATCATCCATTTAACTCGCTTGACGCTTTTTTTGCGAGCTGGCTGGCTGGCTGGCACGATGAGTTTAAAACGCGGCCACTCTTTAATTTTTCACAATGATGCAAATGATCGTAGCATTCATTAATCTACTTCTAGCATCTTATTTCGAAGTAATTTGTGTAATTTATACGAACGATTAACTTTTTATATATTTATCGACAATTACTATGCATATTATATCAAAATAACCATTTTCTCGTTTTTTCGATCAATTAGTTACCACGTCGGAAACTGAATACGAAGCGAGCGATCGTTTCGCGATAAGCGAAATCGTCAAAAAATCATTTGCAGTTTCCATTTTAACGCGTAAAAATGAAACTTTACCAAGAAATGAAATATTAAATTTAAATTTTGAAAGAAAACTGAAACCATTTGGAGTGGAAAAGAGCGAGAGAGAGAAAAGAAGTATTTAGTCTCGAGTACGATTTCTTCTTCTTATTCTTCTTGCATGTTATAATCATTAAGCGATTGCTTTTCTTTTGCTTCTTCGCTGCTTAACTTTTCGCATTCAACTTGCATAACTTTCGCGTACCTGCGTCGCGTATGTGTGTGCGTTGTGTGCGTTCGAAAAAGTAAAAAGTAATATTATTTTAAGTGCATAATTTTCTTTGAAAACAGATTTCTTTCGCGTTTTTCTTCTCTTTTTCTTGCTTTTCGCGAAACGCACTCGAAAAGAATCGCTTGAACACGGCGAAACAGAAAGCAAGAAAAAGATTAGTTAGTATTGTTCGCATTCGTTTCTCCGCCAGTGAAACATGCATTACTTACGAAAATAAGCGAGCAGAAATGAAGAATGCGAGAGAAGAATGGCGAGCGAGAGCGAATGAGAAATACAATTGAATTTTGTTTTTCATTCGAAAGCTTAAATTGTTTTACAAAATTACAAATGATGAGTAAAATACAAGTTTTTATTTGCTTTCACGAAAGAAGCGACTTCACTGCGTCTAGATTCTTGCTTTTCGTTTCGTTTATGTTTCGCTCTTATTCTTCGAGAAATAAAAAAATTCATCGATTCCACCTTATGGAACGCTTTTTGGACACGCTTTCAAGTGTGTGTGCAATTGTTGTTGCTTATTGAACAAAAATCGTTTTGATCCAAAAAGAGTTGCGAGTTGCACACGAAATCGCAAGCTTACGGCTTCCTGATTGCGCTCGCAATTCGCTCTGTTTTCTCTCGCAATAATTTTCTCGTTTGACACACGATTAAAGAAAACAGCGGAGAAAGTGAATTAAATTTGGCGATCGCTTTTTGCGTCCAAAATTAAGCTCGAAACGAGCAAGAAAAAAGTTTTTCATTGCTTTTCATAGTGTTTGCAAAGCAAAATAATTTACTTTTTTCGATTTTCGTTCGCGAAACACTTTTTTGCGAAGCGAAGCGAAAGCAAAAACAAAAGTGAAATAAGTTCTGCGATAAAATTGTTCTCAGTTGGAAAGTTCTTGTTTCATGTCATTTATTGTTTCTTCACGCAACAGAAGCGAGACCGCGCCTTGATGAACAGCAGCACCAACCACAGCAGCAGAAGCAGCAGCAGCAACTGCAACAACATCATCAAAAACAACAAATAGTAAATGAAATAGCTGAAGACCAGTGTTTTGATGAAGGCGAGGAAGACGAAGAAGAAGAAGAAAAAGAAAGAGAAAAAGAAGAAGCAGAAGCAGAAGAAGAAGCAATTGAAAAAGCAGAGTTAGAAGAAAGAATTGATGATTGTTGCTTCTCGCCTCAGTGGTTAGAGAAAAGTGGTGCTATCCGCGATGTGAAATGTGAAAGCACGACCGAAAATCCGTGTTACGGCTTAACGCGATGCATCAACATCAAAAATACCTGTGCACAGCAGCCTATAATGATGGACGCAAATGCTACCCGCTGCTCGCAGCGCGTCTTCGACGATGGCAGTGTCAATAAAATCATGCGATTGTCGAGTTTCGAATTTCTCGATCATTGCGAACCTTCATTGAACAATTCGTCGATATGGAATACATCTGATAGACAGCAGGGTGCAAATGCGGTAACGATGAAAAAACTGACAGCCCTTGACGCGGTTATCGCGCATCAATTAAACGATGTGAGCCTAAATGAAAAATGTTCGGCGGTGGCGAACGCGCCGTACAAATCGAGCAGCGAAACGAGTTCGAAATGCTGTGCGATCTCCGACTCGAGCTGCGATCACAAAAATTTCAATTTGACTGCTTCTCTCTCGAGCATTGAAGACGAAGAAGTTGTCAGAAAGCTATCGAAAGCATCTGCGAGTAATCCTGCAGATATCACAATGGTTGTGATGAATCGCAGTAAATTGTATATGAATTTGCCGAAAGTTGATGGGAATGAGAAAAGGACTAAAGTGCCGATGGGAATGTTGGTCACCGCTTTGTATAGCAAAAACGATTGGCTTTATGTGCGCACACCGCACGGTATCGAAGGTTTTATTCAATCCAATATCTGCACTCCATTGTGTTCGTTACCAATGAATGCACCGAAGAAAAAGCAACGGCAACGAACCAAACTAACGAATCCATCGCAGAAATCCGCGTTCGCCATGAAAAGCGCTACTGCGAGCATAAGTCTAGATGGGACAATTCGTGGTAGCAATAAACGTGATGCGAACTGTTCAACGAGTTTAACACCTGAAACAAAACCGTTTGCATTATCTTCAACGCAATCATCGTCGACTTTAACGACAATAAACTCAAAATCATCTCAAAATTCGTCGCGATCGCCGAATGTGAAATGCAAAGACACAGTACGAGTGAAGCCTTTTTTGAGAACAATAAACTCGAGCAATCAAAGTGTGGTGCAACAGGCGCAATTTCAAGAATGTGAATTACTTAAAGAAAAAGTTAAATTAGAAAGTGATGATATTGAAATCGCGATGAGAGATTCGCCTTTACTACTGGTTATAAATGATACCGCGAATAGCGACGAAAGCATGCATATTATGAAAGTGAAAAAAGGTGAAATAGTTACATTAATTAACGATATTAAATCGGATTGCATTTATGTACGACGAACGAATGGTGAAAAAGGTTACATTCCGAAAAATACAGCGACCAAAGTAGCAATTTTGTGATACTTGCTTTTTTGCGAAAGGCTAAAGAACTGTTCTCGATTTTTTCTTTCTTTATTTCTTCTTTCTTCTTCACTCTTACTTGACAGTAAAACAAAAATCATTGTATTTAAAATTCGAGCAGACATTGATTTTGCTACTCGCTCCGCCGACAGTTAAAATTGTTCTATCTTTACATTCGTTTATTGCGATACTGAATATATTCGATGCAGCGACTGGAATTTGCGACATCAATCGTCCGTTCATTTCCCAAACGTAAATGTATGGATTGCTTCCGCCAGCGATCACCAAATCATTGTGAATACGAGCGATATTGGCCACCGAGTCGGTGGTCGGTGAATCGAATTCGATGCCTCGTGAAAGTGAACGCAAATGCCAGCTGCTCATTAATGGACCACCTCCGCTAATCTGCGACGAGATTATTTAAAGTTTTCATAGGGCGTATTGAAAAAAAAAGAAAAATCAAAATGTTAATTACCATCCATTCCGAAGTAGAATTCAATGTTATCGTCGTTATGTACTTTCCAAATGCGGGACGATTTAATTCCTTTGAAGAAGAGAAGAGAAAAGAAAGTAAAGGAGAAGATAAAAAATAAAATCAAAGAAAACGATTACCACAAAAAAGATTTTGCTATTCGAAAAAGTGCTTTAAACTAAATTAATGTTAACGGTTGAAACACGGGCAGAGAAAAGCATCGTTTAAAAAGCTTGAGGATAAGTATTAAACATATTGCGTAATTACTTCGACATGAAATCGAGCAAAAAAGAGCAGCGAAATCGATTCGAGACAACATTTGCCTGTCTGCGTAACGTAATAATTTATATTTTCTTGTTCGAAACATTTTTTATTTTTCATAATTTGCCGGTGTTTAAAAAATGCAAGAAATTTACACCACATTTTGAACGATCGCGGTTCAAATGTAAAACGCTATATTGTGATATTTGTACAATTTGATGATTTCTTAAATTTTTTAAAATGCTTTCTCTTTTAAATTAATTTTAAAATTAAATAATTTTTTAAATTTACACTACTCACTTGATGCTTGTGTGGCTCGATAATACCAACTGATTGATGAGTGCGTATATCCCAAATTCTAATCGAACCATCTTCACTTCCAGAATACAGCGTCTTCGAATCATTAGACAACGCTAGACAATTAATGTAATCGGTGTGTCCTTTTAAAGTTTGCTGTTGTGGAATAAAAAAAAAATATTTAAGACAACTCGAAAACAAAGAACTAATTTTATTTTGAGCTTTTTTTGTAGTAGTGAAATGAAATTTAATTTCTTTTTTTTGTAAATGAAATGAAATTACAAAAGGCGTTGCGAAGAGGAATAAAAAAATGCTTAAATGAGTTTTCCTTTGTTAAGCATTAATTTTCACACAACTTTTTTGGTTTGATTTAATGATCTTTTGATTAACCTTAGCCTTGCAAGATTCCATGTCGAAGATATGTATCATATTATCGCCACATCCCGCCGCCAAAAACGGATCTGATTCCTAATAGGAGAAGACGTTTTTTACTTAAGACAACAAGTAATTATGTAATTCATTATCCAACCTCTGTGCTAATTAGCAATGCGTTCACTTCAGGCTTGAAAATTGAATCGCTATAATTGTTGTTGTTGTTGTTGTTGTTAGAGTTTACGATAGTGGTGATGTGTGTTGTTATTTTTGTGATGAAAAATGAACGCAAAAAGAAGAGCGAAAAAATGATTTGTTGATTATAAGATCGAATGCAAATGGTTTAACAAGGAAAAAATTACCCTTTCGGAATGTGTAAAGTCCATTGAGGGGATTCAATTTGTTTCTTCATGATATGCATCCACGACCAAGCGGCTATTTCACCTTTACCGCCGCTGTAAATTATTGTCATTCAAAATTGCCACTCGAGAAAAATGTCTAACCTAATAAATAAAATCTTACCTAATTAGCAACTGTTGATTTTGAGTGAATGCATAAATAGCGTTCTTATGAGCTGTTTTTATATTGAAAAGTATGGCTTTAAAAAAGAATCGAGGCTGGTGCGTTACGAACCTTGAAATGAAAAAATTGGACCGAGCAAAGCGGACTCAAAGCGATTCTCATCTTCGAATGCGGCGAGCGTATTTTTGATACTAAGAAGTAAAACAAATCAAATGATAATTCTCAGTTTTTTTGCGAATAAGAAAAAAGCGAATGCGAATTGTAAAAACGAAAACTGAAAAAAACATGCGATTGTCGTTAAAGCTTTGTTAAGTGAGTGAAAAGGCAAATTGGCTTTAGCACAATGTTCGCTGCATACAAATGGTCGATTAAACCGAAAAAAGTATTTAAAGATCAGCGAACGTGTTGCGTTTAAGTTGAAGAAAGCAAGAAGAAGAAAAATTATAGTATATAACTTTAAAGCGGAGGAAAGTTTTTTGCTTCGCTCTTCTCTCCTCGCTATCGCTCTCAAAAATATATATACACTCTGATAGTGAAGAGAGAAGAATGCAGCAGAGAAAAAAGTTTGTTAAGAATGCAGATATTAAACTTCAATGCATCAGTTATTATATATTGAGAATAGTTTTCGCTCGGTTTCGAGTTCGCGAGTCACGAATATTCGCTTTGCAAGTTTTTAAGCGAATTATGTAAAAACATTATTGAACATCGGTTCAATTTCCACTTTGCTCGCCGTTTATATCATTTTTCTTTTTTTTCTTCTTCTTCTTCTTTTTCGTAATATTAAAAAGCTATTTTAAATTTAGCGATCGTTACTTAACGTACGATATCCTCAGATTTGTATTCTAAAGTGTGCGCACATACTATAAAACGTAAACGTAAACACATTCACTACACATCCTAATTGCGCGCATTTATTTAACGTTAATTATTAATCGGCGATAAATCAACTTTTTGAAACACTAAAATAATACAACTTTTAATAGTTATGAGAAACAAATTCAATATTCTTTTCTAACTTATAAATAATTTTAAAAAATGTTCACGAGGTTCGAAATGTTCAGTTCTCTTTCCACCAGAAAATTATTGCATATTACTGTCAATATCAATAAACTACGACTATATGAAAAATTTATGTTTGCGAAAAATTCTTTTAAAAATAGCGCTTAAGTCGATTTAAATTTTAAGCAAAGCCTTCAAGAGCATATTATTCAAAGCGATAATGGCTTCGCTTGTTGATAAAATTTTAAATAATCAAATACTTTTATATAATATGCGCCGCTATGAAAAACGAACATTATGATTCGAAATTGAATTTGTAATTAGCTTCCAAATTTGCTTTGCAAACGAAAAGGCTCAACATTTACTTTTTCATCTTTTTTTCAAAAGCAGCTTTTTATTATTGTTATTATAACAGAAACAGCAGCGAAGAAAAACTTTAAAACATGAATAACGTTTTCAAGAAAAAATAATTTTTAAATGGCTTTCAAATAAATTTTAACTTTAGAAAGAAGATTTTTAATTTTTTTTCCTTTCTCACAAATGACGGGTATTAACGGGAATAATTTGCTTATCTTAAGCGTTTATCATAAAACAAATTCAAAACATGTGATATTTAAAAAGCCACAGCGCATTTGTCTAAAAGCAAATAAATTATTTGAGCAAATATGCAATAATTTTGTGAAATTCGTGAATTATTAAATATAATTGTCACTAATACGTATATTACTACTTTGAGCAAAAAATATTCTTCTTTTGTGCGCAAAGTTTCGCTGAAAGAGAATATTTCCTGCTCAGAGTAGTACACTCGTGGCCAAATTAATATGCTATCTTATCCATTTAAAAATTCAAGTTTAAAAAGAAAAGAAGGCACGGAAAAAAGAGAGAAAGGCCATGAGTGTACCGTTGGTTGTATTGTATGGTTTTCTATTCACAAAGAGTATGCTATAGTTTTATTTCCTTTTTACAAAAAAGCAAGAGAAATTAGTTTTTCTAAAATACAATTTATTATGAGAAGCGAAAAGAGATTCGAAGTATGTATAGTGCGGGTAATGAGAAAAGTAAAGGGTTATTCACATTTGATTCAAAGGATAATGCAAAAGAATAGATATGAAATTGCGGTTTGCGGCATTTGAAAATTACCTGTCATTGAATTAAAGCGAGCAAAACACTTTTTTCTACAGCAAACATTTGCTTTAAATTTATAATTCGTTTCTAAACCATTATTTCTGACAAATTACAACTGAAATAAGCTGTTTACCCGCTCAATGGTGAATTAAAAGTTTTTTAACTCGTTGTTTCAAGTTTATTTCGATAAAGTACACTAGTGGCCACATTAATGTGTTATCTTATCCATTCAAGTTTTAAATTGAAGAGATAGTATATTAATCTGGCCACGAGTGTACATTAATTTGAGCGAAAAAGAGATTTGGAGTGATTTTTGTGATTATTTAGGCAATGCATGAAATTGAATTACTTTATTAAAATAATGTTTCATACAAATCAAGTACTAATTCATTTACTTGAGTATTTTAAATTCGCTGGGTTTATACAGAGTTTTTTGAGCAAAAATTTTCCCAAATGATTAATTAAGTTTGCGTTATCTTTTAATATTTAATTATATTTTTAAGCGAAGTAATATTTTACTAAAACATATTGAATTAAAGCGAGAGATAAGAGAAGGGTTGAGTGATTTTTTATTTTTCATTACGGGGAATCGGCGAATAAAATTAAACTTTTTTTCGAAAGGAGCCATTTAGCAACAATTGAAGGCTTAACCGGTGGAGCAAAAGAAAAAAAAATTGAAACATTCTTTGTGTGACGAAGTTTTTGTTTCACTTCTATAATAAAGTTACGAAGAAAAAAAAACTCGAAGAAATTTCTTAAAACGAAGTAATGAGTGAAAAGGGTTAATTTGTGAAGCACAATACTCGTCGTCGTTGCTGTTGTCGTGAGAACCGAGTTGCGCTTGATGTTGATCGATACTTTAATTAACTAAAATTAAAAACTCGTTTACAAAATCTAAAATTCAGCTAAAAAGTTGAAACGCTTACTTTTTTTTCATTCGCTTTTCTTAACATAAAAGGTTTCACAAAAAGTTTTTTCACTTAAAATATTTCAATTGTATTTCGTTATTTTTTCAAAAGTTAAAGGGCTGTATGTAAGTCGATATTTTTGAGTGACAGTAATTACTATAAACGATTATGAATTATATTCACTTTTTAAAGCGATGAAAAAAAGAATTTGCTTTAAAAATAGACATTTTAAACTGAATTTAAATAGCATTTAAAGCGAATCGTAATTGCTGCATTAAAGAAAGCTTCTTTTTAACGATGCAAAGAGGTGAATTTTAAATTTAATCAGCAAAAAAGTTATATTCGTGCAAAAGTAATGTAAATTTCTTGAATAAAAGCTTTTTAGTCTAATGTATATAAGTGAATTTCCAAATTAAGCATTCAAAATGTTAATAATAAATTTTAAAAGCTATTTAGTCAGAATAAGCAAAGTTTACAAAGCTTTAATGAGCGAGTTTAAAAAATCTCTCTGCTTGTCTCGGATAGAAGCAATTTCTGAGTCGCGGTCGATCACATATTCAGCTTAATTCTTTGCTTTAACTTCAGTTTCCCTCTAATTTTATTCAGAAATTTTTAATGAGGGAGTAAAGTACCCACAATAATGTCGAAATGTGCAATTAACTTTGCAATATTGTACAGTAAGAAACAAATCAATTCCCCACCCCAAATGCGCATATGCATGCTAAAGTGGGGAATTGTTTTGCCTCTTACTGTACTTAGAATTTGGCCGATTATAGCCTACTTTGTTACATTTTCAGCTAATGTTTTGAATGAAATGAGTTTTGAAGTTCGAGAAAAAAAAACCAAAAATGTAAAAATAAATGAGAAACAAAATCTCACACAATCGAAATTGAAATGGAATTTTTGCATTGAAAAGTGCAGTTTGAAAACAAATTTATTTTGAATTCTAAAGCTTAGGTATTGAAAGATAAATATGGCTATTCTTTTCTTATTTGGCACTAAATTAATAGAAATCAAATGAAAACAAGCGATTGACATTCACTGAAGGCGTGAATCCAAAAAACGTGAAAAATAAAACAGCTGTCAGCGATAATAGGGCAATTAAAATCTTACTCAAACACATGGATTCGTCCGTCTTTACACGCGGTGATCAAATGATTGGAGTCCGGCGATATGTCCTGCCATAAAACGCAAGTATAGTACCGCTTAATATCACTTAAATTATCGTTCATTTTTCGATTTCTTTCTTCGCGAAAAAGTGAAAATTCAAATTTTGCTCTTTGAGTGAAGCACGGCGCGAAGGGAGCGTCTAACTTCGTCTGCATTTGGTTCGCAGCTTTAGGCGCGAAATTAAGCCGAGCAAAGCGTAATCAAGCAGTCGTCCCTCAGCCGAATTTCCGGTGCACAAACGGCGTGTTAGTGACGCGAGCGAATCGAACGCACGTTTTTTGGTTCATTTTTTTCAGACGGACTCATTTCTCTTTCGTTCTTTTCGCGTGCTTCGTTTCAACTGAAATCTTCGACTCGAAACATGGACGAAAAATCGACGAACGCTATCTTGTATTGCGTTTTAAAAGAGAAAAGCGAAGAGGTCGCCGAAAGCTTTCGCAAAGCGATGAAAGCGAAAAAAGAAATGCCCGATTTGAAAACTATCAACGATATTTGCGGCGATTTCCTGCTTTCGCGTAAAAGGAAATTAGGAGAAGAAAGTAGCGAACAGCAGCCTCTAGTGAAAAAGCCCCTCACTTCAAGCGCTGTCAACTCGAAAGCGAAAACTCAAGATTCAGAATCTTCGGACGAATCAGATTCCGAATCAGAAAAAGAAGCGCCAAAAAATCCGATTTTTAAGCAAATGATCAACAATATTAAAACCAGCACTCCAACCTCAGCTGCAAAATCATCTCCAGTCAAGAAAGCACCTGTTAATTCAACATGCAAAAAACAAGAATCAAGCGACGATTCCGAATCAGATTCCGAGGATGAAGAAGAGGAAACAGCCAAGAAAACTGTCAAATCGAAAGCCACAGAAAAAGCTGCTCCGAAATCACCAACTAAGTCACTTGCAAAGGCATCAGCAAAGAAAGATTCAGAATCGAGCTCTGAAAGTGAAGATTCAGAAAAAGAAGAAAAAATAGCGAAACCGAAAGCAGCACCGAAAACCGTGGCTGCAAAAGCAAGTAATAAAAAAGAAAGCTCTGAGTCCAGCGAAGATTCAGAGTCGGATTCAGATGAAGAGGATACTAAGAAAAAGGTGGTGAATCAGGCAAAGGCGCCTCCTGCAAAGTCTTCTCCTACGAAGACAGCGGCAAAAGCAACGGCAAAAAAAGATTCTTCGTCTAGTTCAGAATCTGACTCATCGGATGAAGACGATTCAAAAACGAAATCTGTCGCTCCGAAATCCGCTGCTAAATCAACGCTTGTCAAGCCACCGGCAAAGAAAGATTCAGATTCGAGCTCTGAAAGCGAAAGTTCTGATGAAAAAGAAGAAAAGACAACAAAATCGAAAGCAACGCCGAAAGCTAAAACGACAACAAAACAGAAAGCACAAAAGAAAGAAGAAAGTTCAGAATCAGACTCGGATGATTCAGATGAAGAAGAAGGAAACAAAGCAAAAAGTGCGCCAAAGGCAAAAGTAGGAGAAAAGAAAACGAAAACGCCAGCGAAAAAACAATCGAGTTCAGGATCGGAATCTGAATCCGAGTCGTCTGAAGAAGAAAAAGGCAAAACAATAGTAAGAAAAACATTTTTCGCAGTTTGCAGTAAAAAAATTTTTTTCTTTTCTGATAGAAAACTCCAAATACCGGCGATAAAGTAAATAATTTTAACACATATTCCGGACAAAAACGAAAGTCATCACCATTCAGAAGAGTTCGTGCGGACAGTGAGACGATATTGAAACCAGAGTTGAAAGATAACTCATTCAAAGCGAAAAAGGGTAAAGATCAATACGGTGAAAAGGCAAACAATGATCTTGCATTTGTTAAGGGAAAAAATTTTAAGAAAGAGAAAGGCAAAAAGAAGAGGGGCACTTATGTCGGTGGTGCAATTAGTACTGAGGTGAATTCAATCAAGTTTACATAAATAATAACTATGAATTTAGTCGACGCATGTTTCAGCAGAAGGCAAAAATTTCTCAACTGATTATTTCTGATTCTTAAATTAAGGAGGTCGCATTAAAAAGAATTTTTTTTTCCTTGAGCCTATGACTTTTTTGCCCTATGCTTTGCATTTCATGGTGTCATCCTCATTCATTGTTGTCTTTGTATTAATTAAATAAATACAACTTCTGAACTTTTAAAACGTTGAACACGGCGCGGGAAAAACTTAAACACTTACTTTCGGCGGCTCGAACGTTTTTTTAAAAGCACGTGTATTTGTAGGAAAGTGCGGAAGCAGATTCTCGCGCCACTCTCATGCACTCACTGTGAATTTATTTAATCGACGCGTGTTAAGCAGAAGGCAGAAAATTTCGCAACTGGTAATTTCTGATTCTTAAAGAGGTTGCAAATATTAGTGTCTCATCGGCAATTCACCAATTACAAAGCAAAATGTATAACGGGAATAAAACTCCATTAAAAACCATAGAAATTTAGAATTTAAGTGATTAGCGCATTTTATTCATGTTGGATCGCATTCATCGATTGAAATGATAACTAGCTTTTTGATGTCATTTAATTTAGTACACTTAACAGGCTCGAATCAACTTTACATTTTAAATGTTTAGAAGACGATGTCTTTGTTCGAAATAACAGTTTTTAAATCAAAATTAAAACCCATTTGAAAAATCGATACTCAATACAATGTCTTGTGAACAACACGTTATATTGCAGCTTTAAATGTTAAAGTAAAGTAAAGAAAATGGCGATAAGACATCAGTTTTAATTTTCCCGGTTGTAAGGTCCAAGTTGATAATTGTTCAATTCTATGTTTGTAAATCAAAATGATTTTTTAGATCGGAAAAACAGAAAAGTTGACGATAACAGTAAATTTTACTGACTTCAGCATCGCGTTAAAACATTTCGACAAATTCAGTATCGAACTTTTTTTTTATTAAATGTTTTTAACTTCAGAAAAGTTGACAAAATTACAGATTTTAGTCGAAAAGACCGAAACCCATGTCGTCTTCTGATTCAGATTCTTCTTTCTTCTCTTCTTTCTTAGACTCCTTCGCTTCAGGAGCAGCAGCAGGCGCACCACCAGCAGGAGCTCCACCGGCTGGTGCAGCAACAACCGCACCTCCACTAGGTACAGAAGCTAATTTCTCGGAACCTAAAATGAATGGATACACGTGTTTTTAATTATATCACGACAAACGCAGAGCGAACCTTTTCTGATAACTTCATCGATATCCTTGCCCTTCAATTCGTCGACCACTTTTTTAGCTTTGTCAGCGTCGACTTCGATACCGACAGAACCGAGAATTTTGGAGATATCGTCAACGGTCGGGTTCTTGTTGCCGCCGAGAGTGGCCAATAAGTAAGCGGATACGTAACGCATGCTGTTGAGTAAATTAAACACGTTAATTCAAGCAAAACAAATAAAACTCTTGTTTCGACGTACGTTTAAGTCGAATGACACGAAACGAAATCGACGCTTACTTTAAAACTTCGAAATTAAGTGATTTCAATGAAACTAAACGTGGTTTGCGTTCTGTTCGCAACCGATGTTCGCCGGAAAAGGATTTCACCCTCTAAGGGACCGCTATTAAATGTACATCTTTCACTTATCACTCTAATTGCGCAATTTACTTTTGTTTCCTCCTTTTCGTTTATTTTGCGCTAAAAATTAAACATTTCACTCAATTATTTATTTTTAAAACAGTTTTCAAAGTTTTTAAGTAATTTTTTAGCATAAATAAAGCATTAAAAAGTGAAATGTTAGCATCGATAATGCTCCTAATCGATAATCATCGCTCGATAGTCAATAATCGCTATCGAAAGCAAACGAATAGCGAAGTAAATGAATGGCTTAATTTTAGAACGACGTTTGCTTCAAAATTCGAATTCAGCTTTAATTTCAAGTTTTTCGACAAAAAGCGAAAATTGGCACTAATTTAACGTTAAAATAATGGCCGATCGATTGACGCAACTACAAGATGCGGTTAACATGGTGAGCTTTTGCTGCAAAAGCGTTTTGCCTTATTTGTTTGAAATTGTCAAAACAGCTGTATTCTAATTTATTTCTCTTCATGTCGACAGCAAGCAGAGAACTTTTGCAACAGCATCGGTATACTTCAACAATTTGCATCGCCATCGTTTTTCAGCGAATTCGAGAAAGCGAGCAAAACCTCGTCAACAGTAGCGTCGACAACACCACAAAATAGTGAAGATTTCGCTCAAATGTTCGCAACTCTGATTGCGCGGACAGCGAAAGACATCGACATTCTTATTGATTCGCTACCGAGCGAAGAAAGCACTCCTGAATTACAGGTACTTTTCGTATACCGAAAAGTATTTTTCTAATTGCTAATATTGATCCTGCTTTTTTAGGCATCTCATTTGAGACGTTTAGAAGCTGAAAATCAAGAGGCTGCTCAACGTTTAGAAGAGACTGTGAAAAGAGGCGAAAAACTTTTGGATCAAATACAGAAAGCGTTGCACGATATCGCCGAATGTCAGTTACGAATGCAATGTTTACAAACGAATGATCACCTCTCATCGCTTTCTTTGGAAACAAATCAAAATTCTCAAACATAGTTAATGTGTTAAATTCGCGAATAAATCTTTTGTGAAATAAAAGCGTGCGAATGAAATGAATTATGGACATTTTTATGTACCTTTTATTATTACATTTCTGTTTAAAAAAATGGATATCTCGAAAAATAAGAGCAGCCAAAACAGGAATTACAAAAATGAGTGAACATTGAAATCGATTAAGCGATTGTTGTAAACAAGAACACGCCTTTAATATAAATAAAAACTTAATAATTTCATATAGTTAAACGGGAGCAAAGTAGAATTTATCACTGAGTTACCTGACAAGGCGCAATGAAGAATGATTACGCAGCGGAACGTCTGAAAACATCATTATCAATAATGAATGAGTATAGTTTGTGATCAGAACCGTAACGCGAGTGATAGTTTCTCATTTAATTTGTCTAATTTTGTCAAATTGATTGTAAGTAATGCAATAGCATAATTATATTTTTGTTCGGAAAGCAACCCATTTACCAATCATCTCTAAACATATATGTGCAAGCCTTGAACATCATTATGACCTATGTAATATGATATTGGTTACAAGAAAAATCTCTATCTCAAGAGGTGACATTTTCGATGATTAAAGCCATTAATTATAGTGATCGAAATGATATTCACATTTGGCGTGCATGAAAAAAATTTCTAATTACAATTTTTTGTCGTTATTTATATCGGATCTGACTAAATTGATAATTAATTACAGCTTGCAATTTTTAAATTAAAGAAAAACATTAAACCTTAAATTCTGCTTGTCGATCGAATGCTTTTTATGCGAGTGATATTTTGCTTTTACGCACGGATGAGATTAAGTTTAGAAGGTTAGACGATAGAATAAAAATCAGTTTACGAACAAAACATGAGAATCAGTCACAAAAATTTAAGCGTGAACATAAAAAATCGAAGCGCATGTGTTGTAGGATGAGTAAAATGAATTAAAGTGTAAGGAATTAAAGGCAAAATGCTTGTGGCGACAAAAGCAGTGTGACGAACAGAGTGAGTGTGTGGTGTGGAGCGCGAGAAAAGTTTCATTTTGATTTATGTGAATAGAAGAATGCTTTTGTTCAGTTCAGTTCGCTAACTGCCTGTTGAACTAAAAACCGACGGTTGAATGTATTGTGAACAAAAAACGCTTTCGTCGAAAATAAACTTTTTTCTGCTCATCCCTACTCTCGTTATTATGAAATTGATTTTGATTTAATTAAAGGTTGATAAACTAAGGGCGAATTTTTCGAATGGATGATTCGAAGAGGATGCTCTCGGAAATTTAGTTTGAAGGTAAACTTTTTTTCATTCGAATCACTTTTTTTCATGGTGATGATTGAACAATTGCGCTATTGATAACATTTTTTGATTAATTGTGATTAGTTGATTTGATTGTGAAACGAAAATTCTTGATCGGTGTCTCAGTTATTATTTTTGAAAATAAAGTCGTTCGATATTAAATCTTTTCTCCTTAATTACCGTAAGTAAGTAATCTCATTGACATTCATTAGATTTTAGTAATTGAAAAAGTTCAGAAAACAATAAACAAACATAACCGTTGTGGTACTTTAAACTGTACACTTTGTTCATTTAAAATTAAAGCGATAACGATGTAAAAGCACACTGAAGCGCTTACTTTTTAACTGAACAGAGTGTAGTCAAATTTTAATGGGTGATAAATTACTTTTAAACGATTGCAGCTCTATTAATTTTGTTCATTATGCATAATAAGGACGTTTTCATATTAAAAGCTGAGTAATGGACTGGTTATGCTAAACAGAGTGTAATTTCATAAATAAGCGCTAGAATTTAAAAATTTTCACATCTAAAATTAGTTCTTGTTTTGCTATTTTGTAATCATCTTTCAATGCTCTCCAAGTTCATTAATAAATTCATCTCGCGTTTGCTCGTAATCGAAAAGTAAACACTTTCCGCTTTTGTGAGTATGAAAATGAATTCTTTTGTTACAACTAACTCGTCGCAGAGAAGCTGTTGAGTAACGATTCATGAATATTGAGCAATTCGATTCTTATGAAATTCAAGTGCGTTCGATTAAATTTTGAGTGTTAAGAAAATAATCAAAAGCGAATAAAACTTTCCGACTTTTTAAGAGTAAATTTAGACGATGACGTTCAAAAAAAGGTTCATTATACTTGTAATTAAAAATTTGGTTCACATTGACGTGACATTGATATTGATGAAGAATCGAAAATCGCCTTAACTTGCTTAATTTCGTCTGACAGACAAGAGCATTCTCAATGGACCTCAAATTATCTCTTGAAAATTCAATGTCGCATGCATTGAGAGTGTTCAATCTTCTTTTTTTTCCTAGAAAATTCACTTTTCTCTCGCTATTTTTGCGAGTCGATTTCAAGAAAAAGAAACAGCGACAACGATTATGGATAGCTACAAATGGATGTGCAAATATTCTTGAATTACACACGATAAAAAAGTTTATCAACTTGCTAAATATAGCAAATTTAATGCCTGAAATAATGCATTTTCTCCGAGTAAATACTGTCATTTAATCGAAAATTATTTTACTGTGCGATATTTACGATTTCGATGAATTTTTTACTAGAGAGAACTAGAGAGCATTTTCCGAAAACGCCTTTTCTGAGGTTGACATTTCGATCTCGAAATAAGGTTTGTTTAGTTTTAAACATACACACAGACACGTAATAAACACGAGTATTTCATAAATAATATCAGCGGCGAGTTTCTAGTTTTGTGAATGCATTCATACATATTTTTCTATTGCGATGTTCATGAAAAGTGTTTATTTACTTTATCGCGAAAGAAATTGAAAAACGCTTATTTTCTTTCATTGAAAAAATGAACTTTCCGTTCATTTCAAACAGCGTAATCGCAATTAATGTTCGCATATTTCTTTGCTCAATGTTTTACAATTCAACGCAAGTTTAAAGTTTGAAAACATTTGAACACATTGATTCAAGTTTGCCTTCGAAAAAGTTTTCTTCTCGTTTTTAAGCGATATTAAAACGCCTTTTCAGCTATAGCATTTATATTTAATTTCGTCGTTCATATATGAGTGAAATTAATTACGTTGCTCACTCTATTTCTCAATTGCTTTCGTGTAAAAGTTTGTTTCTCGGTGCAAAAAACTGAGCAACGAAAAAATTACGGAAATTTATGTGTTTGAAGAGTAAATAAACGGATGCCTCTTGCCAATTCATATGTTCGCTTATCTCACTTCTTCTTTATTTCTAAATAATAGAGTAAAAAAGTGGTCGCTTTAATTGGTTTTAACGAGCCGAAAATCGATGCGCGTCACAGTTTTTCGCTGTTTTTCACTCACGAATAGAACGTTTATCGTTTGGTTGTTGTTGGCTTTTCGCAAACATCGAATGCAAACATTGAAACTCGAGAACAAAACAAGTGAAGTTCAAAGCGTACTTTTACTCGCCTAAAATTTTTGTAAAATTTGTCGACACTTTTCGATGCGAGCCGAATGGCAGTGAATGAAACTTTTCACCTACCGATGCAGCGGGCTCCGAACGGGACGGAAGGTGATTTCAAAGAACTTCCTCTTGTGTACACGATTGTCGAAGGTTTTGTGGCTGTGGTTAGTGCGATTGGAAATTTACTAACAATTGTCGTGTTTTTGCAAGATAGACGCTTGCGAAAAGTGACTAACTTTTACATAGTAAGCTTAGCAATCGCCGATCTACTCGTTGGTGGGCTCGGTATACCGTCGGCGATACTCATACGTATGGGCATACCGCGAAATGCATTCAACACGTGCTTAACGATGCTGTCGATTTTGCTCGTCATTTGCACCATTTCAATTCTCAATTTAGTCGCCGTGTCACTCGATCGCTATTGGGCCATTCTTTACCCTCTCAACTATCACCGTCGAATGTCGAGTGAGTACTGATTTGCAAACTTTTGCTCACATTGCGGAAATCCTTCTTCCTTTTTATTTCGAACGCGCATTTTTTGCGACAAAAGCGACAAAAACTCGACGCCAATACACTATTCACTGAATAACACTTTCTCTTCATTAGTAATTAAAAATTATTCTCAATCGAAATTATAAGACACTAACGAAATGAGATCAATCTTTTGACCAACGATTTCATGCTTAAAAACAACTTTCTTGATTTTTTTCTCGCTGTGAAATTTTTCTACTATCTTCATCAATCGCAAAAGCTGCTTTATTCACAAATCTTACAATAAGTTAGCCATGCGAAGAAAGACAAATCCGACAATTTTTCATTCTCACTTTTTTCGCATGGTCAATTTGATAGCTCTTATAGATAAAGCCATGTATCATTGTCAAGTTTTCTCATAAATTTTCTTATCCTCAACGTTGAGATAAATTTCGAAGGATATATTCAAAGATTTTCATATAAAAAACATTGTTTTTTATAAATATGGTACAAATGATAGATTAGACTTGCTCCGCTAAAGAAAGCAACAAATTCAAACTGTTGTTTGATCAAAAAATTCTTTTTACTTTAAATTTCACTCATCTCTTTCACAAATTTTTACGCTGTGTGAAATTTATGAGCTCAACTTTAATATTTTTCATTGAAGTTAATTTTAATTTTGTTGGAAAGAAAGTAATTTAAAATAGAATTTAGCACAAATTCACTTCCGATTTTAAAAAGGGTGACTGATACAAAATCATACACTTTAAAGCGAACATAGTTAATCAAACTAGACATTAATCATAAAATATGAAATAAAATTCATTTCCAGGAAATCCTTGTTGAGGAGATGTTTTTCGATATGTTTAACATCATGTCGAAAGAGATTGAGTGATAACATATTATTCGCACATGTCTTAAATCCTTACATATTAGTCTCAATTTAATTATCAAAGAAGAGATTTTACAAAATGGTCATAGGTTTTCAATTTGCACGCTGTTCCAAAATCAGCGCAACACTTTCAAACACTCATAGCTTCAAAAATATTTGATCAAAGCTCAAATTCATTATATTAAATGATGGGTGCCTACTTAAGAAGCAAATTTTCTAGATTTAAAAATAATATTAACCTAACGAATTATACTAGAAAATTCACAATTATATCCTAAATCAAATTTTTTGTTCTAAATGATTAGAAAATAGATGATTCCAATATGGAATCGTTAGTAAGCTTTGTTCAATAAATGCAAGTATTGTTAAGGCAAATTAGGCAAAAATCAAGAAATTCATAAAATCAGTATTTCTCAGGTGCTACTTATGAAGTGCAAACTTTTTACATTTAAAATTGAGATAAAAATTTTTTTGCAGCAATGTATAAACTTTTTTCATTATTCTATTCACATATAAGTATAAACAAAGGCTTACAATTGTTGATTGCAATATTGAGAAATAAACAGAATTCACTTTGAATAGTTAGTAGCGATTAGTTTTCAATTTGAATTCAAATAGTTTCATTTTAAAGTGAAAACTTCTAACTATTCTATACTATGTTCACGAAAATTTTAGAAATATTCAAAAATTATTATTTTTACGATTGAAAAAGAATTTTATTTTTTAATACCGTGTATTTTGAAAAAATAAACTTATTATTCACCTAATTTTGTGGTTGTAATGGACCATGTGTAAGAAAATGTTTGTTTAAAAAACAAATCAATTCGTTGTGTTGAATTGAAATTGAAACTGAACGACACTTACTATTCAAAGTGAAATCTGTTTTCATTTCTCAAAATTGTGCAATCGGTAATTGTAAGCCTTTGTTCTACCTTTTTGCGAGTAAAATACTGCAAAAAGTTTACATATTGTTGCAAAAAGATTTTTTATGTAAATTTTCAATGTAAAAATTTGCACTTCATAAGTAATACCCGAGATTTATTAAATAAAAGCTTTTAATGTTATAATTCTTGTAAAAATTGTTTTCGATGTAAAAACAAATTTTTGCTTTCATTCGCTCGATTTTCGCTATTTTGAATTTAAAAATGTGATCAATTGTTTCACAAGTATGAATAATTTAATATGTTAGTATTGAGTTCGCACACCTTTATTTTTTGACGTAATTTTTTATTAAAATAATGAAAAAATTTAATTTTATTAACTTAAACTAGTTTCGGCTTTACTCAAAGCCATCACCAGGGCAATAATGAAAAGCAACTTCTTTATCATTGTCGCATTGCGCGAATCCAATTGTTATCAATTTTAATTCCATCATATGAATTCTCAGTTTTCCGAATATAAAATACTTCAATAATTTTTCGTTCTTTAAATCGCGAGCAAGAATAAACAACGAATAATTTAACGTGATGAAATTAAGTATTGATCAAATATTTTTAAAATTATTAGCGTTGAAAGTGTCACACTCATTTGAGCATCTGATGTAAATTAAGCACACAATGACAGTCTAGAATTGAATATTATATTATGTTACATATTTTGCGTGTAAAAATTGCTTTTTTCATTTTCATATTATTAAGCTTTCTACTACATAATTTCTAGTAACGTCACCCAATGTCAAGTCAAATCATCTTTTATTCATGAAAAATTCATTTTTATTCATGAAAAATGAATTTTTTATAAATTTCTTTTAGGTATGAATAGTTTGAAAAATGTTTATATTTTTATCAAAATTTATTTTTATTATCACGGTGACAAAACATGAAAACAATGATTAATCTAGACAAGTCTAAAGATCAACAAACTTATACTTGAACTCAATAAATTACTTTTTAAACAAATACAGAATAAATAATAGAACATTTTAAGTAAGAGGAAAATAGAAAAATTCTGGAAATTTCTGTTCTTCCCAACCTAATCTTGAAACTATTTGATTGATTGCAGAAAAAAACTTTTTATTATCTTTGAAAAAACTTGTTTTTTGTTAATTAACCTGTTTATTGAAAATAACTCTTTTAAAATTTAATTATAGAACTCATTTTATGAGTGAAAAGAAGGAAGAGATGTAAAAAATCTACATAAATCATATGATTACATGCATTGGATTTATAAAAAGAACAAACCAAGAAATTAAGATCTCCAACTCTTTGCCGCTTTAAGATGTTTTTGCAACTAAATGAAAACAATAATAAAAAATTTTTATCTTATTGATTATCTTATAAAGAAATTCTATGCCAACGATAAGTAATCCATGATTTAATAATTTAATAAGAGAATATAGAAGATATATAAGAGAGCTATAGAAGAGAGACAAGAGAAGAAAAATTGAGCAAAAGTATTTTTGTACTGACTTTTGATTTTATCCACAAAATTACTTTTTAAAAATGATTTAAACAATTTTTAAAGTTAAAATTATGTTATTTTAGAATTGCTGAATAGAAAACTATAATTTCTCTTAACAAACGCTTGATTTGTGTTTTTATTGATCAAAAGCAGAAGACAGCAATATATGGAACTTTATTTTTAGTTTGTCACTTTCTCATCATGTCAGAAAGCTTTCGTAAGAGATTAATTTTTTTATGCTATATCCCATAAATCATGTATTTCAAAAATACAATCAATTTTCACGGCCGAAAAACTTTCACTTTCTTTTTACCACGCAAACTTCTATTTTGTGAAATTTTAAAAAATCCTAAAATAAACTCTTTTGTGTGTCTCGTTTTCAGAGAACTGTTTTTGACAAACAAAACTTTTATAAATTTAAATTTGAGTTTTTATCTTGTATAATAATGAGTTCTAAATATCAAAGTTACAAATGGAACAACATTTCATGCCTTTTTGTTTTTTAATTAAAATTTGCATTTCAATTTTATTCTCCATAAATGAAAAGATTCGTCACGATTCCAGGAACATAAAAGCAAAAATCAGCAAAGAATTTATCTGTTTGTATTGTCAAGTTCATGGAATTTTCGTTAAATTTAGCGAATTTCTCTCTTGTTTGAAAGAACAGCAAAATAGATAAAGTGGATCATCTTTATGTAGACCATTTGGACACAGTGATTGATCATATTTTTAAAATTGAAAAATTGATCTTGACACACTTTATTTTGCTTATTCAGCAAAAATAAATCTTTGTTCGCGTTTTTGTGATAGTAGAATTCTTAAAACAATAAAAAATAACAAATAATCTTGGCCCTTATTTTACAAACAAACTATTGAATCACATAAGCTGAAAAGCGGAGAAAAGAAAAGATAAAACTGCTTCTTAAAGCAAAGTTTTCGCTTTTTGAAAACAGATGCTCCTTTCAAATGTTTACTTGATCTTGAACTTTTTTCTTATTACTTTCTTCCAAAATGAAATGCTAATTTAAAAGGCCAATCGTGGGTGAAGTCACGTCCACACTTTCAATCCATTTCGAAAATAATTTATATTATTTAAATAGTCGTCATTTAATCTTTAAAAAATAAAAGGTTTAAAAAATTCTGCGAAATCAATATGGAAAATTTTATAATTAAATTGCAACGTTTTCAATTAATCGATTGGTAAATTTTTAATTTGCTGATCAACTGATCGAAAGAGAAAATTCCATTAATTTTATGAATCTATATTTAATGAGTCAGATGAGTTATACTTTTTCAATGTTTAATGCATATAAGCAAGTTAATTTTATAAATGTTTCAAACATTAGAGAAAAAATCTTGAAAAAATTAAAAATTTCAAACAAATTTTCCAATTTTAATGAGTATTATTTTAGACAAATATCCTATAAAAATGTACAATTTAAAAATTATTCTTGTTCATTGTAGGAATGATATAAATGAATGTTTGAATATTTTTCTCTTCTTCATTGTATAATTACAAATTTGTTTTTGAAAATGATACATGAGATTTTTATTTATTTCTACTTATTGTTTTTATTGAGTTATAAAAATATTTTTTTAAGTTTTTTATCTAAATTTTATAAAAGTGAAATCGCGCTAGACGATTGGTTGCGAATGAAGTCAATTTCATCACTTCTTTATGAGCTTTCAATTAAATATTTTACATTAATGCAATGTCCATATCTTAAGAACGCGTATTTTCAATCGATGTGAACTTAACTATAACAGAAATGAACAAAGTCTATTTAAAAAGTTTTGAAAAACTCATCTCTTTGGGCAATTGAGACTTTAAAACATAGACACAACATGATTTACTTTAATTTATGAAATAAAAAACTAATTTTTCTATAAAAAAGTTAAATGTTAAATCTAATGATTATTTTAAGATTATTTTTTACGAATGCAACGTGATTACCATTCACATTCACAATCGCATTAATTTGTACAACACTAATCCAAAAGATATTTCAAAAAAATTTGTCAGCTTTCAGCATCCTTTACGTAGCAAACTTAATTAAATTTTCTCCGATGCATTTTTTTTTGCCTCAAGTAATAATTTTGTTTACATTTAAAAGCAAACTTTTATTTATTAGGATGATGATAAAATCTCTTTTGGTCATTAATTTATCCAAGATCGCGTAAATTATAATATGTTCATCCATCATTTGTGAATTTAATAATGCATCCAATACTTTGACGAAACAATATCAATATTCTATTTATAAGCGTGACTAAAGTCAATTTTGACGACGATATGACATTCACAACTTTTGACACAATTTTAATTGCTTTTCATTTTAGTTTTGTTTTAACTTTCGCGATATCAGGTGCAATATCATTACTCGCATGTAAAGTATTAGATGATTAGAATAAATGAACAAAGAAATTAAAACATGCAATTCATAAAACGCGTAAAATGTTTATGTCATTAATTTAACCAAATAAAAAATACGCTGTCAGCTTTTTATTTTTGCTCTTGTTCTCTGGATTTGTGCTTTTTGTTATTGGAAAGACAGAAACATTATTTATGGAATTTTACGCTTGATCTTGTTTACGCATTTCTTCCCTTGATCTTGATTTTCTCTCACTTTTATATCTCGCTTGATTTCATCTCGAATACCTTGAGATAAAACTCTACTGAAAACAGTGGAAAAAAAGAAATGACATGGAAATTGAATTTATGTTTGAAACAGTTGAGTCTACATAAATGACAAGCTTTTAAAATTTTCTTGTTCGTCACAAAAGTGATAAATGACGCTCAAAATGCGTATTTCAATGCTATTAAGAATAAATTACGTAAAGTGTGAATATAAATAAAAGTAAGATCGATTTCAAACATCCAAAAAGTAATTCAGTTTATTTCTGTGTTGTTAAATAGACCAAAAGAAAAACAGTCACAAATGGCTTTTAAACATTTCGCTTCTGACGTTTTTCATCTTAGCTCCAAAATTCGAAAAAGTTTCGCAGCAATTTTTTTTAAGGAAAGTTTTTCATACTTGAGCATTAGATATTTCATTATCAATTTACTCGACACATGTTTTTAAAAATTGAATTGAATATATGAAAGTGAAAATTATAGTTTGAGTAAATTCAATTTGATTTTATTCTAAATTTTTGTAAGTTTGTTCGAAAAACATAAAAATGATCACTTCTATTTTCGACTATATTTGAACAACTTAGAACAACAGCCTCTTCAAACCAACAGAAATTAACTTGAATTTTTTTATTTACAATCTATAGCTTTCATGTTGATCATAACTTAATTTCAGGCCAATTCGCTGGTTGCATCATCATAAGCTGTTGGATCATTGGATCTTTAATTGGATTTTTGCCACTTTTCGGTTGGAACAATGGACCTGAAAAGTGGGGCCGCTGTCTATTCATACCAGTGATGAGCTACAATTTATTGGTGTTCGTATTTTTTGGAACCATTGTATTCCCCGCTATTTTGATGGCATTTTGTTATCTTCGTATATACTTAATTGTGGTAAGGCAGGTGGGTGAGGTGTTGTTGTTTTCTTCACTTTCTCCTTCTCCCTCAAGTCTCTCTGCTTTCGTCATCTTAATTTTCTCATTCCTAATTTGCGCGCTGTTTTTCAACCTTTATTTTCAAACAATGCGTCAATGCAACTCAATGTGTAAATGATCTGTTAATTTGAGAAACAGAAACAAGAATAAACAGAGTAAGAGTAACATTGCAATAAATTTAATTATATTATCTAATTTTCTCTTTCACTCATCGCACGCCAGGAGCAACCGATGTGTGTGTTTTCCATTTTCTAAATCCACATCCCGTTGAGTTTCGATGCGTTAATTACTTTTTGTTCAGCGAATCACTTATTTGATTTCTTCCTATGTTTTCTATGCTTATTTATATCCAATGTTCGGATATATACATAGTCAATGTTAAGCTTTTCAATATGGCAGCTGCCAATGAAATTTATTTGAATTAACTCGCTGTCTAGTTCTATTCCTTTCACATCTGAAACAAATTTTTCCGAAATTTAATTAAATTAATTTTGTATTTACGCACAAAAATTTATTGACACTCTAAAGTGCGTTCACATTTTGCTTTCCATTCCTATTTCTCTCGTTTAATAAATTGCAGTAAATATTTGAATTAGTTTTCTTCAACGATTTTCCTTGAGTCAATTCAAACGTAAATCAACGTAAATCATAAATTAACATAACTCTTCTTTCGTATCTTTCTTTCTTATATCTTCCCTCACAAGTATATATTAATTTCAATTGATTTTAATGCGTCCTAGCGACACTACAGAGATGTAACTCACCGATTTTGACCGAACTTTGCACATTAATTCTTTGCGATAACCAATGCATGGTAACGTGACTTTTATCTGCTGCCTTAAAAGTTTTCGCTAGATATTTAAGGTTAAAGATAAGATTAAATTTAAGTATTAAGTTTGTTTTAAACAAATGACCGAAAACCCGATTTCATAGGACTTTCGAACAGCGCTTTCATCATCAAGGCTTTTGTTACAAATTTCTCTTTGCTCTTCGTTTTACTTTTTAATTTAACTTACCTTTTGTTTTGCATTTACTTTTTCTAAATTTATTTTTAAAATACAGATTAAATTATCAATATAAATATTTGACTGGAAAAAGAAAATTTTTAACATTTTTTTTACACCATGACATGGTAAATCTCCGACTTGTGTACGTATCAGGTTACTTGTGTGTTTCAAATAAACACTTTTGAAAAGACCCAAAGATGAGTTCGAAGCAAATGGCTGATTAAATAATGCACAGTGCTAGTAAGAATTTGTATGCGAAGTTTGGCCAAAATCAGCAAGTTACACCTTGTGAGTGTAGCTTTTTAGTATAAAACAAAAATGTTTTAAATGTTTGTTTGAGATGCTGAATTTTCAAGATTTTAAGCATCCGTAGAATCAAAGCACATTTGAACGTGAATCGAATTAGATAAAACTTACATTACGTTTCAAACAGTTGGCCAAAATAATTTTTTGAATAAATTTACTTATTTTCTTTAGTTCTATTCATATTTAATTCGATTGCTGTAAAGCTCTATTCAATTAAAAATCACAATACAGCACTTGCATCAAGTTTTAATAAAATTGGGTGACAAAAATTCACTGTAAACATACCTGTAGCAACTGGCAACCAAAAATTGAATGACCGAAAGTTAATGAAAAGCAATAAAAGTTCTAAAAAAACACACATAAATAAAATTGGAAAATTTTTCCACAAATAGTGATTATTTTGTTCAGAGAAAAGTAAATGATATACGTGTGACGTGCATATGTTTTGAAAAAAATGAAACTGAAAATGTATAAATATTTTATTATTCCGATTAATATAAAAAATGCATCATAATTATATGTTTTGATCTGCTTGTAAGTTGATATTGATAATAACTATATGCAAAATTAATGCGCACAAAAGTGATAACAACTTTTCTTGTAAGACCGTTTATTAAAACTAATAACGATCGAAGATATATCAGTCATTGCAATTTGATAAAATAAAATTACGATTTAAAAAAAATGAAAATCTTGATGAAAATTTAATTTAATGCAAATTTGAATGACAAACGATAAATTAAAAGAATTTGTTCAACATATTATTTGTCAAAAAATCATATGACAAAAAGTAAAGATGTCTCAAAAAGATATGATTTGAAGAATGGTATCGATGTTTTTTTAGCTCACAATATCAAAGGTTTCAATCTTTATTATACAATTAGCGAAATATTGCTCTCGAGCTTTCGTTGTTCATTGAAACGCGTCGCCGCTTGTATACACATACGCCATAAAGTGAATATCCTCTTGAGTATTGATGGAACTATTATTATCATTATTCCATAACGAAAACGAGGTGCTATACTCGAAACTCTCGTTGTCCTATTGATGCTAGTAGCATTAGATGTCAGCGAAAGTATATGTCACTTCGTTCTTCAATAAACTCGCGCAAAATGTTTTCTTTGCAATGATATTGGCTAACATTTCTTCTTTTCTACTGAAAACAGTTTCTTAATTTCTAACTTTAGAAGAGTAGATAGCAAATGACATGTGAAGAGGTTGAGAAAGAAAAATGATCTAAACATTAAATGTCAAGAGAATTACAATATATCAAAATTTTAAAAGGTTCTAACAAAGTAAGCTGTAGCTTTCTATTTCTTTTCTAAAAACTTTTCAGTTTTTTGAAAGATTATGAGTCTACTAAGAAATATGCATCAAAATTAGAATTTTGAATGCATTTATTTTAGTTGAAAAAATGCAGCATTTCGACATACTAAATTCAAAGCATATCATTAAGATAAAATCAGTGCAATTTTTGCATATTGAATCTAAAGCCTAGCATTTTGTAATGATAGAGCGCTTTAAAGTTAAAAAAGTTTAATCTGGTGTCATTCAAGCTTGAAGAGAGTGTTTATCTATTCTTAAAATTTTTTTGAAACATTTTTTTGATGGGTAACAATTTTGTGATCCGCTTAGTCTTAAGCTCAGTTATTTTTATAATTTCTATTTTTTTTTTCTATTATACAAACTCATTCAACATTGTATCAAATAAATCATTCTCTATAGTTCAACAGATAAGACACTGACAATTAGATGAATGATTTTCCCGAAAGAAATTGTTTACATTCTTTGTTTTCTCTGGCTTTACAAATGATTGGTAAAAAAAGCAAAAGTTAATTGCGAAATTTTATTGAGCAATTTGTTCCTCGAACGCTGTTGCTATTTTCACCATAAATTTCGCTTTTTATGAGCTTTAAACGCAGTCATTCGTTAACAAAATAACAGTTTTGATTTAATTTCGTTTTTGCTGCGATGTAAAAAACGAGTGACACTTTGATTAAAATTCTTACACTTGACAAGCGATTCGTTCGTTCTTTGCACGAAAATGAGTACAAACACCATTTGGTCCGTTTCTTTTCTGCACAAGGAGCTCAGAAAAACAACTGCAAAATTGATTAAAAATTTTTGATTCAAACAAGTGAAAGGATTTAGCTTTACTACTAAACTTAAAAAAGTGAAGAACTATTTATAGTCATGAGATCATTTTGTATTGCATCGAGTTTATTAATTGAGCCACTATCTAAATTTTTGAATTTTGATAAAAATCCAAATTAAAAAATCATTTATTAAATGTGCGAATTTTGAATTATTCAAACTCAAAATGTCTGATATGATATTTGTGCACGATGTATATTGCAATTTGACTTTTAAGCTTTGCAATAAAATTTTTATTGATTAATTTTTAGTTAAAATTGATTTTTTATGTTATATTTTCATCTGCTTGTTTTAATTCGTTAAAATAGAATTTTTAAGTGTAATTCTTCATGTGCTAGAATGTGTCCTACAAAAATTTTTTACTTATACTTCTACTGTAGAATTTACATTATTCATCAAAAAGTTTTTGATAAAACAAATCAAAATGAAAAATTCTTTCAACTCCTTTTCATTGCCATAGTTAGCAATTCAGATTTTCATGATAAATTTTTCTCAAATTATTTGAATATTATGTGAAATGAAAAAGAAAAATTATATCCGCGATGAAATGTCTGCATTTATGAAATGTTTCATGGTCTCGCTTATTTATTTTAAGCTTTTTAGTTCGAATTGGTCTAAAATTCATTTAAAATATCAAATAAGATTTGATTACATTTTAATTCTTATAAAAAGTATATTTGAGTCGAATACTTTACACGAAAAATTCATCTCATAGCGAAGTATGTTTTAATTATTAACTCTTAATACAAATAATAGTGCCACCGTGATAAAAAACCTTTACTTTTGAAAGTATACTTCAGTGCGTTGCAAAAACGTCATTATAGATACCAAAATGTATGTTTACATTAAAAACAGTTTTGCAACGCAGTGAAGTGTGCTTTCAAAAGTAAAATTTCCTTTTTATCATGGTAGAACACTCCATTCATTTAAAAAGAAAGGTTTTCTTTATAGTTTAAAATTATTTGTCATCTTTCTTTATCTATGAAAACTTTAAATTTTCTCTTTGTTAAAAGCATTAAACGCAAAACGAGTTACTTTTTTGTGTAGAAAGCTCTAATCTGACAAGGAATTATTCAACTGACACTCATAACATTTGACCAAACTTTAGACACAACTTCTTTGCACAAACAATGAATAATGATGTAGTTTTTACCTGGTCGCGAAATATTTAAGGTCAAGCATGAGATATTAATTTAAGTTACAATATTAAATCTATTGTAAATCAATCGACTAAAGCTAGTGTCAAGTATCTCTTTTGGTTCAATTCTTAATTCGTTTTGCTTTAAAATTTTAATTAAGTTTTTTTTTCGAAACTGTTCTTATCTTATGTAAATATCATATGTTTGACTTGAAATATCTGGCGGCCAGGTGCGTTGAGCCGCTGAAAATTACATCATTATGCATTACTGTGTGCAAATAAGTTGGGAGCAATGTTTGGTCAAAAGCGGTATCAGTTGATTTGTGTGCTTTGTATCCACAAAAAAGTTTCTCTTTGCATAAAGCTTTGCACACAAAATGATAAACATTTTGCTCGAGGTAGTAAATTACAATATTTTACAAAATCTTCAAAATAGATTTTTAACCAAAAAATT
>NCKU01000304.1:0-47503 GCA_003675995.1 Dinothrombium tinctorium
ATTTCTTTTACCTAACAATGTAAACTTTTCTCTTTCCTTGAGTGTATAATTGCAATAACCGATATTGCATCGGATTTAGCTACGAAATGCTATCTTAGCCATGTAAAATCGGTATGGTGAATGTGAATTTTTGCAAAAAATTTTGGCAGCATCTGTACTTCTTTTTGCTCGTTTTCTAAATATTTTAAAATTTTCTTCATTGTTGAGCAACTTTTAATGAATTTTGAAAATAATTTTTTTATTTGTCGAAACGATAGAAAAATTGCTTAAGTTCAAATGTAAGCAAACACCTCGGTTTAGTTTCAATTTAAAATAGGGAAAATAAAAATTTGGATAAATTAATTAAATATGAAAAACTTTTTTCGAAAAGTTTCCTTGCTTTTGAACAAAACTGTTGCAAATTCGTTTTTTTCCTTTTATCAAGCTTACAAGTTAGATCATTTTGGAAAATTTCGCCGTCCACTTTTTAACTGAAAAGCACTTGCAAAAAATTGTAAAAATTAAATCGATTTCACATTCTAATAGTGCTTTTTGGTTGAATTCATTACAAAAATAAATGTGATCCATTTCTTACTGATCCAGACGAAAGAACAAGCGATAATAATAATCAAAAATCCAAAAAACAATAATTCAAATATTTTACGATCAAACATTGTAAAGTTTTCTTTTTTATTTTGTTTAAAATTTTACTATGTAAACCTCTTTGACTATCGTTTCACAGTTTTGTGCGTCGATTCTTTATTCTACTTTCGATTGCGTCGATTAAAAAGAGAGAACGAGTGAATACAAAGCGATCAAACGTTCACTGACCCACATAATGTTCTAAAAAGTGATAATATGTGTTGTGCTGTTATTTTTAGCTATTTATTTCAATCGTTTTTCATTTCTTAATTTATTTTTTCACTCTCACGTTTACAAAGAAAAAAAAGCTAAAAGGGAAAAAGTTTATTTTTTCATTCACTTACCTAACTAGTATTTTGTCTTCTTCATATAGATACTTAAATAATAAATTTTCACTTTTTATTTCGCGACTTAAGGTAATTTATATATCAACAAACACAGGGAAAAGAAACGAGGAAAATTTTCATAACATTTTTTATTTGCTTGATTTTTTCAAAATCTTCACTTTTCAGCGTTGACAGATAAAACAGAACGCGTGTGTTTCGCAAACAAACGTTTCAAATACAATCGGCGATTAAAAAAGAGTAAAGAGCAGCACAAAAACAAACAATGCAATCAGCAAAACAGTGCCAATCGCTCGTTGCGTTAGCTCATGTCCTTCCTTTTTTTGTGTGTGAACACTTAATTGTCGAAACAAAGTCGAAAACAGTGCTGCTAAAAATTCTCTTCGAACGATTCGCCTCTAAAAGCTCGAATCTAAATATTGTGCGATATGAGCTAATGAAAAACACAAGTTCTGTTTTTGATAGCTTCTCGATTGCGATTTGTGCGAATTGAAACGAGCCTCGTTCAGCAGCGAAATCGATCAGCTTTATTGTGGCTTTCGCTCTCTTCAACCCGTAGGCTAAAAACTCGTACAGCCTTCATCTTTAGGTAGGGAAGCGTATTTCGAAAAAACTTGTTTGGCTTATTTTGTTTTCGTTGATTTTGTTTTCACAGCTAAGTCGAAAGAAATGAATTTTCGTTTTTAAAAATATGCAGTCGTAGAAAAAATGTTTTTGCTTCCACGACATCAAATGATTAGTGTTTTTAAATGTCACGTAATCCTTATGTAATAACGTTTCGCAGCAACCACTCTCAGCATTTTTATTGTACGAGTGTAAAGCGAGAAAAAAAAACGAAGTAAGAAAGGTTTCAGCGAATTTGAGGAAAGTTTTCGAGCGTAGAGTGAACTTGATGAGAGGGAACTATTAGACGATTCATTAAGGCGTATCAAATGCTCATTTCATTTCGTTGTGCTCGCTTCGCTTTTCAGAACTTTTTCCGTCCCTTACCATTTTAGTGCAACAAATAATTTGGTTTTATTGATATTCTTTGTATTTGTAATTTCAATCTCATCACTCGCTTTTCCTCATCTCATCTAACTTGACAATTTTGCAGTGCATCGATTGTGAATTGAAGTGAGTTAGAAGCAAAGAAAATGAGCAAAAAAGTGTACGTAGTCGGTGTTGGAATGACCAAATTCGTCAAGCCCAGCATAAAATTGGATTATCCTGAAATGGTAAAAGAAGCAGTGAGTAAAGCACTCGCCGATGCTCGAATTACGTATGACAAAGTTGAACACGCATCTGTCGGTTTTGTATACGGCGATTCTGCGTCCGGACAGAAAGCATTGTACGAGATCGGTATGACCGGTATACCGATCGTCAATGTGAACAATAATTGTGCGACCGGCTCATCAGCACTTTACTTGGCCAAATCTCTTATTGCTGGTGGCGTATATCAATGTGCACTGGCAGTTGGTTTTGAAAAAATGGAACGCGGCTCACTCAGTTCGAAATACAAGGATCGAATTAATCCCATGCAAAAACATATCGATTTGTTATTCGATTTATATGGTTTAGCTCCTGCTCCGGTGACCGCACAATTGTTTGGCGCTGCGGGTAAAGAACATATGGAAAAGTACGGCACTAAACCAGAACATTTCGCGAAAATCGCATTGAAAAATCACAAGCATTCAAAAAATAATCCATATGCTCAGTTCCGGGATGAATATGATTTAGATGAAATACTCACTTCGCAAACTGTAATTACAATTTCATCATGAAAGTTTCTCATTTTTTTAATTTTAGGTTTTCGAGTTTTTGACTCGCTATCAGTGTTGTCCTACATCGGATGGTGCCGGCGCTGCGATACTTGCATCCGAAGAGTTTGTACACCGACACTCGCTTGAAAGTCAAGCAGTTGAGATTCTAGCGCTAGAAATGACTACAGATGTACCATCGACGTTTGAAGAAAGATCTGCCATAAAATTAGTTGGATTCGATATGACTAAAAATTCCGCTGAAAAAGCTTACCGTGCAGCCGGTGTACGGCCCGACCAAATTGACGTTATCGAATTACACGATTGTTTCTCGGCAAATGAGCTTATAACATACGAAGCATTAGGATTGTGTCCGGTAGGTGAAGGCAAAAATTTAGTTGATTCGGGCAATAACACCTACGGTGGGAAGTATGTTATTAATCCGAGTGGCGGTTTACTCTCGAAAGGACATCCGTTAGGGGCAACAGGCTTGGCGCAATGTGCCGAATTGTGTTGGCAATTACGAAATGAAGCCGGCAATCGACAAGTGCCGAATGCCAAATTAGCTTTGCAGCATAATATCGGACTCGGAGGTGCTGCGATCGTTGCCATTTATCGTCTTGGTTTCCCTGATGCCAGAAATGCTCGAATAGCTTCCAAATTATAGTTTTGCTTTAAAGTAATTCTTATTTTAAATTTCATATATTTTTTATTTCTCTGTTAGCATTGTTTTTAATTTTTGAATGATGAGAAAGCGATCGAAATGAATCTGTTTTGCTAAAAGCGTTTCTTGTTAACTTTTTATTTTTTAAAATAAATTTTTGTTTATCATTCAAATTATAATGCAATTTTTTAACATGTATTTACGAATACTTGCACATGCATATCTTTAAGTGGAGTAGAAAGTATAAAATGCAATATCTAAATACACTTTCGGAAATAATGACATTGAAAGCCCAAAATCTGCATAATTTTTTATCGCTAAACGCGATTTTTAATCTTAAACTACCATGTTCAACTTGGCATACATTTCGCCTTTTAATTTTAGAAATATAGTTGCTTATCTTTTACATTTAAAACTGGTTCAAATACATGGATAAGATAAGCGATTTTTAGACAGCACTGTTAACTTGACAATTTTTAATCGTAAACTAAACAATGTTAAACTTTTCATTCAAAGTTAAATTGTTTTTCTTTTCCGTCGACATTTATTCTTAATTTTAAAAATGATGGAAAAATGTTATTTCCAAAAAAGGGAAAAAAGTTTTTTATTACGAGATAGAAATGAGCAAAGTTTCAAAAAATTTCATTAAGAAACAAATCAACTTAGAACTTTGGAACTTTTCCGAATAATATGATTTTGGTACCCGCTCCCCTCTGCGAACACTTTTTTTTAACTATAAACAAAATCTTACTTTGACTTAATAGATACCTTCGACAGAGACTTCTGATGAGAATATTATTGATGACTTTTATTTAACAATTTCTTATTTACAATTTGAACGCCATTTTTATATTTGCCAATTTGAGCATCAAATCCGCGAACTTCATTCACATTTCTTTTCTTTTGTTTTGTTCTAAAATAAAAGAATAAATAAAGGCTTCATTGTGAAAAAACGATGTTACTTTTTCTTAGGACCAATGATTTTGACATTTCCCTTTTGATTTCTCTCTCTTTCTTCGATTAAACGACGCTTTTCCTCTTTCTTTTGCACCATCAATTCTTTGTAATTAATGCATTTAGCTTTTCGCGGCTAAAAACGAGAGAAAAAAGTTTAATAATGAATAACTGAAAAAAAATGAGCGCAATACTTTCGCTCCCAAATCGATTAGTAGATTTTCCTCCGCTTTCCGTTTTTCGGAATTCTCGAAGCCGCGAATACCGAATTTAAACACCTCAAAACGAGCTCGTTTCATATCGAATATATTTTTGCGATTTTCGTTACGCTCGCTTTCGACTTGCGTTTCACTTGCCATCGACAACCGCTTTTGTCGCTTTCGATTTTCAAAAACCACCACTTCGATGTTGCGCTTCGTTTTGCTTTCACTCATCTTTTGAACTCAATTAATTTCAAACAAAATTCAGTTTTCAAAAAGAAATGAAACTAAAATTCAATTTTTCGTTTGTTTTGATTTCGTTTGTCGCAAACACGTTTTCTCCATTCGAGGGAGTGTACGCTGTTCTCGTCTCGTGATCAAATTTTGACAGCTAATCATTAAAACTGGTGAAATTCCACTCATTCCAGAAAAATCTTTCAATTTTTTGCTTTACGATGAAACATGTTTAAAGTAAAATGAAAGATTTTATTGGACACGAGTGTGCATGTTTATCGCTGGTGAATGGGGATAAATAGAGAGTGTTGGAGTAATTTAAAAAGCAAAGAGAGTCTGCAGATCATTTTGCTTGAAAATCTGCTTATCCAGATTTCATGTTAATCTGTAAGATTTGGTTTAGATACTGTCCAATCTTTTTTATTATTTAAAAAGTAAGGTTTAAATTCAAATCTTTAAATATTTGTTTTTTATTCAACATTAGCAACAATCGCATCTTAATTTTATCTAGCTTTTGATTTCTAGCTTCTAGCATTGGAAAGAACATTATTTAGTCAATCAAAACAGAAAGAAATAAAAAATTTTTACAATCGTTTATGTTTAATAAAAAAGGAGGCGAAGCTCAATATCAAATAAATATTAAAATTTGGAAAGACAATAACTTGTATCGTGTCTAACAATCTAATAAATCTGGAGCAGGTTCAGGCCTACCAATACTTTCGCCTGTAATTTTGTTGACGCAGAAATAACCAATCAATGGATGATATTGAACTTGCTTATAATTGCCATTTGAATCGCAGTTTGGTAAAACAACATCTTGAACACCTTCTTCTCTCATTAAATTCGCTTCTTCATATCTGCTCATACAATTCTGCAACCAACGAGCAAAAATGCAGTTCCAATATAGCGCGAGAATAATTGCTTTCAATAATAAGTGCATCTTTAGTAATGAACGCTTTGAAAATTAAAAGATAAACATGAAGTATAAATGATAAATATATTCGCTTCTTCTTAAAAATTGTTCTCACAAGAGAAACAAATTACCTCAATGTGTTTTGAGCTACGCTGCTCAGAAGTAGAGATATTTTTATGAGGTACACTAGTTCTAGCTTATCTTATCATAGGAAACAAACTGCGCAAAATTATGTAAAAAGTGCATTTATTATCATAAAAATAGAAAAAAAAATTCAAGGAAATTTTTGTGCGATAAAAAATCGTTTTTAAAATTATATAATAAGCGACTCGGAAAATTTTATCGTATTTGTTACATGACTATTTAGTTCAAAATTTCGAATAGAGCTGCTCCATTTTAATTGCCCGAGCAATATTTCTTATCAAAGTAATTCCTAACTTTTCTTTCCTGAATCATCATAATTACATATCAACGACTTTTACTTCCTGTACTTCTAAAGCAATTTGATTATTATTTTGCTTTGATTTGCGTTTCTAACTCAATTGAAATTAATGTTGAAAACTCAGAAAAGAAAACTATCATGACGACAACTCTTGCTTCTTTGCTTCGAATTTCTATTTTAAATAACATTGTGCCAAAAAAAGTTAGAGTTGAAAACTCAATCTCACTTATACGTAATTTTGTGGATTTCGATGGTGATTTGAAAATGTTGTTTTAGCGATGATGTTTAAGTGCTTTTACTTTTCTATTTTTATAATCGAAACTTATGATAAAACCAACTGCGCAGAAATGCATAAACAATTTTATCTAAGTAACTTTATGAGAACTTTTCAATAAAAGAAGAAAAGGGTGTTGAAGATGTTTTTTTTACATATTATATTTAGAAAAATGAGATGAAGTATTTCATTAATGAAATCATCTGCTAGATACTGGAAAATCGAAAATCTATTTTGATAAAGGATCAATTTTAAAAATAACAGCGGTTTTACACAATAAGTCAGTGAGTTCTTTGCAGACAAGCTGAAGACACGTAACGAAATTAATCATAACTGTTTCATAGTCATTCGAAAACATCGAATATGTGCCTGCGTCTCTGTCTATTTATATTTGTCGATGAAATTCGGTGTTTCACTTATGCGATCCGAAGCTTAGGCTTCGGTCCAAAAAAGCGATGAAGCAATGCATCAAACGTCGTTGTTTTCGTGAAAGCTAATGCTAGTGTAACGAATGCCAGTGAAATATTCAAACATGAAGTGGTTTTTGAAACTGTTTTTTACCATATCGTTTATCGCTCTTCTCTCGCCTACAGGTATGTAAAACGATCGTTTGTGGGTGTGAAAGAAAAATCAAATTGTTCGCTGTTCAGGATTGTGTCGAAAGTGTCACTTTGTTGTCGAGACGTGTCCCGAAGATAACTGCAAAGAGATGTGCGAAGATGTTTGTGGTGAGAAAAGTTTTGGTTTGTGTCTCGATGTTAAAGGTTTAGATTATTGCCATTGTTTCACGATGTATGAGGAAAAGGTGGCGAATATTGAAGAAAATGAAGAGGAAATTCAAGATGAGCCTCACGAGGAAAAAGATGATGAAGCGCCTGATGAAATTTAAGATTGTTTCGATTTTTCACTTTCTATTTAATAGTTTATTTCACTCATTTTACATTCATCAATTATTAAATTTTTAATTTAGAGTCTAAATGAATCATTTTTGTTTCAAGTGCCAAGATATGATCGATAATTTGCTATGTAAATTAAATTACTGCGCAAATCAAAATATTTTAAATAAAAATAGACTTTTCATGTTCTAAAAATCTTGTTATTTTCAATGAAAACAAAATACTTTCGAACAGATTAAAGTTTTTTCAAGTGTGGCAATACTCCAATTATCCTACTTACTGTTTTATGTAAAGAGTTCGTTTTATATTACATACATTTAACGCTTTTTCATAATCTTGTTTACGTAATAAATTTGCTAATTGTGAAAGTAAAGAAAATCGTTGTTAAAACTAATAGACTGCAAATTTTGATTGCAATTAAATGAATTTTTTATTACATTTAAAGAGTGCTTCTAGTAAATACTGAACTACTTAATGCTTTAAGCTAAATCAAATTGAATTTACAATTAGATATTGTTTACAATTTTCGACAAATACCTGGTGTGAGAGAAATAACAACCAGAGACAAGTTTTTCAAGTTTACTGTTTTGTTTAATTTAATCTCTTGTTCAATCGGCTGTGCTACACACCACAGAAAAAAAGTTTCTCATCAGTTTGAATTTTTTGTTCAAAGTAAAAACAAGTCTCCTCATTTTGAGCACGTTCCGAGCCATACGTAATACTTTATTTTGAACGAGTTGTCCCTTGAAACAACTTTTGAGGAAATTTCGTTTGTTTTTTTTCGAAAAATCGATTTGATTTTCACACATAACCTTGCTCTTTAAAGCTGAAATACGCAATTTTCGTTGACATCATACAATAACCTTCAAAATTCAATTTTTTTTATTTTTATTTCAATGAAAAATAAATTAATTTTACCTTAAGAATAATTTTTATCTCATTTTTCTGGAAAACTAGGGTATTTTTCAAAGAATTGAGTTAAAATCAGTGAAAGAATTACGACAACTGATTGTTATTTTCGACATCTTTGCTTTTGATGTACTTTGAATAATAACCCAAAAATCTTTTCAGATCCGATTCGTTTAGCTTCGTTGACTTGTCGACAAATTCTTTTAATGTCGGTGCATTTTCGACAATCGGATCGTACGGCACTGCGCACGTGCCGCCCAAATAGTCAGGTAGATTCTCTTTGCCAATTACCTCGAAAACGCTGTTTTTATCAACTAAACGAAGCAAGCGCTGATATCTTTCAGGTATCCACGATCGGGCCAAGTAATAAATTGTGCGTAATATCCAAGGTAGTTCATAAACGTTTGCATAAATGATTCCAGACGGATAATTCGCTCGAATCGTTTCGACTAAAAAGCTTAAAAGCGTGATGTCCACATTAAACAAAGTACCACCGTTACAATCGAAAAATATTGACCAACCGACGCCGGCTTTGTTCGCTTCGCTATCAATCTTTTCAATATTATAAATAATGAAATTTTGCGACACTTCTGTCCACTCGCTCAACGCTCTATGCAATTTCACTCGAATATACATAACCGGGATACCTTCTTTGTCCGGCACGTATGGATGCAGCTCAGCAATCGAGTAAAATTCTTGCGGAAAATCCGATGCTTTCATTTGATTTACGCCTTTTTCTTTTCTCCATCGCATTGATTTAATTAACAAATCGCCCGCTTCTTTAGTTGACATTTTCGTATAGAATAAAAAGCGTTTTATACTCCAATCGTCGTCTTTTACACGTTGAACATCAACATGGTCGTATAGCGCTTCATTTTCTTTGTAATCAAGAAGAAATCTGTCGCGAACAATTTGGATATCTTCTTGACTTATGTCGAAATTTCTCGCTTGACCGGGCAGCATTTCATTTTCACTCATCGCTTTGTCTTTAAAGTAATTAAAAATTGTAGTTAAAAATAATTAAAAACACAAACGATGTTTATCGCGCGGTAGCCTTTTTTGCACTGAATTTTCCTCGTTCGCAAAAATAAGGTTTTTCGACTTAAACTATCGAGCTTGCACTGCAACTTCAAATGAGAGTGAAATGTGTGCGAAAATTTTTTTTGACAAATTAGCTAAAACATTCTCTATACCTTTTGCACCCGTAACAAAGAAGCGAAGAAGAAAATGTTTCAATTTTTGCGGTCGTTTCTCGCAACAAAACTCTCTTTAATTCAGCTTTTTCGATAAATGAGTATAATGAAAGTCATTGTTTACTAATTTAATTTTTTGAATTGCAATCACTTTAACTCATTAAAATTAAGTTTAAGTACATTTCTAACTGGCAAATATCCTACTTTTTGCTCAATTTAAGTACTTACTTTGTTTAGCGAAGGTTTTTTCGTGATGCAATTTCATTGTAAGTAAAATGTAAAAACGAATTAAAAAAGTTAGCGAAAAGTTTTGTTTTCGAAGCATCATTAAATTAATTTGCAATTGTGTTTTCAACCGTGAAAAACCGTAAAGCGTGTCATTTATCTATCACATTTTGTGATTTTTTTCGCATAATTTGGGTGGCACGAAAAACGTTAAAATGGATTGTTTAAGTTTCAAATTTTTGTATAAACATACTAACTTTTTAACACAATTAATAAATTAGTTCAATTGTTCAACCATTTCTCGCAAATAAACTAAATTTTAAAAATCAATCATCATCCGATAATTTTTTATGGCGTTGTTTGCTTTCGGATTTCACTTTGATTACACAATCGAAAATTTAATCGGATAAAAAATAAAATTTACTCTAATTAATTCATTTGAACGCTCATTTTTGTCTTTCATTACACTTCAACAAAAAATCGTTACATTTGAATGCTTTTGATTTTTACTTTCAATGTAGTAAGTTCAAGAACACTTTTATTTGCAAATACATGATTAAAATTTTTCCTTGTTTTAATTCTCAAAAAAGTTCCGTTCGAATATAAAAATTTATTTCTCGAAAATATAATTTCGCATTTTAAAGCAAACAACTTAAGTTTTTGATTTTGCAACTTACAGCTTTGTCTCATAAAGCATTGTTATCGATTGATGTCCATCACTGGTAGCTTTAAAGAGAAGTATGTATGACCGGTTATGGCCCTCATTTCGGACACGTGCTTTATTTTAATTAAAAAATAAATAAATAAAAATGAAAAAAATGAATAAAATTAAATAAAAATAAAATTTGAAATAAAAAATTGTGAGAAAGTGCCATGTGAAAACTCACTAAAGTGTGAATTATTAACCTAATCGTTTTAAAAATGTAAATTTGTGGATTTTTTATTTTTTAGTTTCACAACTCAATTCAAATAATCCAAAAATCATTGTATGCAAAATGAGAAGCTTTAGTTTGTGCAAAGCAAGGAATTACTAACAAGGAATGCACGCGAACTGATACGCGAGTTTCTTAATAAACTATATGCCATTTGAAAGGTCTTAACGAATGTAAGTCACCAGTGAAATATTACGTACTCATGTGCATATGCACTAGGGCGGTCAATTTTTGAATGTTTTCAAACAATTTTAATTCATTTTCAACCTTTTTTCAACATAGATTTGTTTTAAAAATGTAAAAATGAATAGAATAATTTTATTTTGATGTTAGGATTGTGTCTATAAAATTTCGTTGATGATCATTGTTGTTACGGAAAAGGACATCTGAACGAGATAATAACAAGAGAAAGAAAAAGATTTTAACGGAGAAGATGTTGTAAGAGATAAATAATTAAAGAATACGCACACAATTCAATTTCAAAACAGCTATAATTACACTGTGAATGTAACACACACATACATACACATTTACAAATTTGTTTCTCATTAAATATTAATATCAACGGTGTAAAGTAACGCATTTAAAGATAAACTAATTACTAAACTAGCGTGTGCTTTCCATAAAAATTACATTTTAATGACAATAAGCAAAAGCAAAACAGATTGCATCGAAGGAAAGAGTAACGCAGGCAAAGATTGCGAAATATTAAAGTGTATTAAAATAACGTAATAATAAAGATCCCATACCTTCCTCCATATTTGAACGAAACACAAGAATTAAATAGAAGTTATATGACAAAAATAAGAAACTCTCTACCATGTTAAACCGACCAATTTTAACTAAATTTAAAACACATGTTAATGGTAAAAATATGTTTTTTAAAACATTTTTACGTGAAACAAAACGTGTTACAAAACACATGTTTTACCATTAACATGTGTTTTGAATTTAGTTAAAATCGGTTTGTTGCATTTTCAAATTTTTTTTTCGATCAAAGTTCGAAGTTTACAGTGCCTCGCCAATGAGCGCATAAGAAAATAATTTCGATCTTGCTCGTTTTATTGCGCGAAAAGTTGCATTCGGAGCGAAATTAGCACGAAGAAGTGCTGAGGCTTCATATACTGTGTGCGGCAAAAAAGCAAATGCAAAGCGAAATTGTGAATTTTAGAGAAATGTAAACATGGCTCGCATTTGATGTGACATTACTCGAAAAAACACAGAAGGCTTGAAATTGATTGTTTTTCTAGTAACTTGCAGCATGCGAAAGAGTGAAAAACTGAAATCTGTTTTCTTGATAAAAGATAGATAACGGTTTTGTGGTTGATGTTTACTCTCTTCTACTTGTAAAGTACATTTCGTGTTTCTATTAAAGAAGAGACAAGCAGAAAATTTAAATTTTCGCTGGAATTTAACTTAATGATATTAAAGATTGTGTGTTCCACTCTTTTCGCTGCATTTTCTTAAAATATTTTCAAACTCGAAAAACTTTTACAATAAAAGCTTTTATCATTTATGCAATCTGTTATATTATATAAATAATTATCATTTTCGATTGTTTAAAAATATAAAAATATGAAAATGTAAACTTTGTAAAAAATTTAAATGTGTTTGTATGCAAAAAATTTATTTTTAAGAAGTTTTATCGATTTTTGAAAAAAAAATTAAGAAAATGCAACAAAAAGAGTGGAACACACAACCTTTAATATCATTATGTTAAATTTCGGTGTGTTACTGAGCCACAAAGGCTTTAATACTATTACTTTATTATTTACTTTTTACTTATACTTAATAAAACTTAATTTAATTAAATCGATGTTTTTCGCGACTACATTGAATTGAGTTTAAACCAATTACAATATTGCTTTTGAGCTTCTGAAATCTAATTGCCAATATTTCAATAATTTTGAAGTAAGAAAATAAAATTTCTAAAAAGGAAACTAGTTTTATTGCCCCTTCCAGATTTCAATGAAACTTAGTAGAAAGATAGAGCTTTATGTAAGTATTAAGAATTATCCCTATCATAGTTGCGAACTTTACGCTTGATACAATAGTTATTCGCGTGCAAATTTTAACATTAAGACTATGGCAAAAATTCTATTCTTTAGATTACGTACTTAAATCTCAACCGCTTTTCATCCGGTTTGTTTTGAATGTCAATACTCGTTATACAGTAGAAATTTATATTTTAATCTCTTTTTATGTTAAAACATCTCAAGAGCATATTTTCAGTGCTTTTATATGGAATTATCAGGCAACTTTCATAAGATAGCAGTTAGATAGAACTTTAATTTTTAAAAAATTGATAATTGGTTGAGATTTAGGCCCGCAATCGAAAAAAATTGCTATAGGCATAATGTTAAATTTTGTACGCGAATAACTTGCTTCACACGCACATATGATGAAGTTATTCTTAGCACATACATGAATTTCTATCTGCATACTAAGTTTAATTGAAAGCGATATCAGAAACAAAAAGTTTGATTTTAAGAAACTTTCAATTAAAAAATTAAAGTTATTTTGAACGGACTATAAATTAAAAGTGACAAACATTTGGAAGAAAGCAATACGAGATAAAGAAATCACTTTGAGATAAGAGTGTTTTCGAGGTAGAAACGATTTTTCGAACGATACCAAGTTGAGTTTACTGATTTCACCTTGAATTTAAAAACGCATCTACGTGAACATACATACGTCGCGAAAACATCAACATTAAAAAGAATTAAGTTTGTGACATTTGCGATTGCTAAAATCATTCAAAATTATTTACATGGAAAATTTGGTACTCTTAGCGCTGCTTTTATTTAAAATGCAATGATAAGAATTGAAACTACTTCATAATTAAATGATTCATTAGGCGGAAAATTTTCTCGAAAGCGCTACTTCGCGGTCGCGCCATCGTTTACTCTTCTCTTTGCAATTTTTTATCTTTGCTTTCTTATAGATATGAGGCAATAATTGCAGTTAGCTGAAGTAGCGACGCTTTTATTTCCGTGACAGTGTAATACCTATTTTCGCTTCTGCTTTTCGTGGTGATAAACAAAATTACTTTATAAGAGGCGCAGAGAAATGCTTTCAAATCGCTTTTTTTATAACTTTTTACAAAGGAAGTATTGCAACTGAATCACTGGGAAAATTTGATTCAACATGCTGAGAAAATCTTATTTAACGCGTGAAAGTTGAAGGAATCAAGTTTTATCGCTACTTTATCAAACTGAGATTGCACGACATTCACTTTACGAGTTGAAAAATAAGAATCGCTACCAAAGCACTGATAGCAGCAAAAAAATTGCGAAAACTAATTTCTGCATCAAGTGATGTTTCAAAAATTTTCATTCAAAACGAATTACGCTATTTACTCTATTCCCTCATAATATGCGGCATGCCGATCGATTCGAAGCATAAAAACATGCCAGTTTAGCGAGAAAGGAAACAAGAAGCCAAATCGTTATCAATTAATTCTTTTTGAAATAAGTAAAGAAAAATCAATCAAAGTAAGTGATTGAATTAAATTTAAAAATGTATTTTAACTGTTCGGTTTATAACGATATCCCCGTATAAAGTGAAAAAAGTGAAATGCGAATAAATCGAATTTCAGGATATATCAGCATGACACATGTTGTGAGGGAATATGGTAAGTGAAGTAAACAGAAAAAGCAAAAGATTTGTATCAACAATTTACAACGAAAAAGTATTTTGAATCGCATGAAGTCGCTTCATTGACACAAAACTTTTATTCTCGCTATTGTGATTCTCTGATAAAAGATGTCGCTAAATTAGGCTAAGCAATTTTTTACGATTTTTTGTTGCCACTGTCGTTAGGTACCGTTTTGCTTTCTTCCGATTATTTCAAACCATTCAACTCTGAATTATTTACAATCGCTTTCACAGATGGTCTGGCTTTATCAGTAAATTCAAACAAGCAGCTAGACTAATCTTTTAGGCGATTTGTTTAAAAGTTTCTGCCTTATAATTTAAAAATATTTATGGCGCAAATATTGAGCAACTGATTTTAAATATGGGGCTTTTAACGAAAAAAAACTGATTCGCGATTAATCATTTTCACAATTAATTATAAGTCCGACGAAAATGCACTTTGAGACATTTTTGCGAAGCGAAAAGCAGAGCATTTTTTTTCTATCCGAAAGCAAAATTCGCCATAAACCGCATACATTGGTCGATCCATGGTTTACCTAGTATGCATTTATTGAAACGCCACTAATTGTAGCGTTGTGATCAAATGCGGAGATGTTACACTTTAATTATAAGCTTTGCGTTTGATGTGTTTTTTCCACAAATTTTTTAGGATCGATGGCTGAGAACGCGGATATAAATCGCCAGTTGTTGGTTTTACCCTTAGGTATCGAGTCATTAACGCGAAGATAAACAATAGCTTTTCACTTTCGATGCTTCTTTTTTATTATCACTAATTACCACTGTGCTTTTTCTCAACGAATTTCAATGTTTGCAGCACAATTAGGCAACATCAAACAGCAGCGCATTGGATTTTACGTATGATAGAAAACAATAATTTCTTTGAATTAAACAAAAGCTTCTTTGAATTTTACCAAACATCGCACTTCTTTGTTTTTCACTCAACAATTTTGAAGATGCAATTTAATGCTTAAAAATCATCGTGTTTAAAATGTTTTTTGAAAAAAGCGTCTCGCACTTCTTGCGATTGTTTGTTCCATTTTCAATGTTAAGTTGAAAATTTTAGAAAGCCTTTGCAAAATATTAATTGCGAAGAAAATCTAATTAATTATTAATGAGTAATTTGTAACTGTTGCCGAGGTGATAATTAAAATTGAAACGAATGAGGAATGAATTAAAATCATTTCTTCGCATTTTCAAACGTGGGCAGAGAAACGTTCACTCAAAACGCTGCCGCTTATTTGATCAAGTTTAAAAGCCTGCGAATAAATCGATAATTTGAAGTGAGTGATAATCAATTTCAACTTCACCGAACCGTTATTTACCTAGAACTTCAAATGATGTGCGTACTTTTCGAAAGCTTAGCTTTCTCTTCATTTTTTATAGTTGGAAAAAAATGTTAAAAACAATAATAAGCAGAGAAAACAGCACATCTTTTCTTCGAAAAATTAATGCAATTGTTCAAGGTATTAAATAATTACATTAATGATCTTCGAGAATATTAACAACATTCGTTTTTCTTTTCGCTTTTTTTACTGTAGAAGTCATCGTTAAATTTTAAAGACGTAATGCTCTATCTTAAAGATGAATTGCGCGTTAACAATAAATTTAAGGTGTAACCGAAAAAACTGTAACTAACTGAAGATAATAACTGTAAATTCGCTTTTTCGCTAAAATTGTGTCTGAGAAAAAAACTTTTTATAAAGAAGAAGGGAATGAAGCAAAAGACCATCAGGACGGTATATTCTTGCAGACAGTGTTCGAGTTTTAGTATCGTTTTCTTCAATTACGCTTGTCAACTATGATTAGGGGTACTGTGTACTGTGTGTATGTTTTCTCTCTGCTCGGCCTATTCTCTTTTCTCGCAGCGCTATTATTGCTAAACACAAACACAATAATTATTTCTGTAAAAGCGAATGCGAAGAGAGAGAAAAGAGCGAGAGAAGAAATAAAGCGAAGCACAGTTAGCAGCGAATCGGACTGACAGAAGTAACAGATAGAAAGTTAATGTTGGCGCAAATAACTGTCTCTACTTTCAATTGTGGAACTTCTGTTTTGCTGAAGAAGAGGAATTTCTTTCTGTTTCTGGCTTCTGTTAGAAAGAGAATTCAGAGAAAAGGCAACGATTTTCATTTTTGAGGTTTACTTTGTTAAAAATCAATTACACGTTTTGCGCGAAATTGGAAAGACGCTTTTCTCTGCTTTCGCAAAGCGTAAAATTTCTTAACAAAAGTTCTCGCGGCGAAAACTTTTCTAGAATGAATTTCTTTCGTTCTTTCTCTCTTCGTATCGCTTCGTTTTCGTAGTAATTCGTGACTTAAGCGGAAAACAAAAAAGAGAAGCACTTTCAAAAGTACATAATGAAGCGAACGTTTTTTTGCGCCTGAAAATATGTAAACGCAATTAGAGCTTGTTAGAGTACTACGCGAAATTATTCAATAGACATTCGCAAGTACAAAAATAAGCGCAATCGATGCGCTTGTATTGAACGCTTGTGCAAATGTATGCTAAGATATTTCGAGGAGGAACGTTTCACGATTTCGTAAAACGTTAATCACGTTCATTGATCACGGTGTAATCCTGCATCGGATGTTGTTGTTTGCCATACATAAATTCGTCTCCTTCTCTCTTTTTTCTCAATGAAAATTACAACGATTTTTACAACTAATTTTAAAGCTCACTGTTCAAAGCGTTGAGCTTTATACTCTTGGACTCAGGCTATGGATCTTCGAGCAACACTTCCAATTGCACTTACAGCTGTTAAGTTTTTTTCACGCCTGCTGCCCGAATAAGAACAACAAACATCGATCAATCGTTTTGTTTGAGAGCAAATTTTGTTAATTTTAACTGTTAACTAAAAAGTTGCTAGCGTATGTACGCCTTTATATTAAGTATCGTTTACTTTAATCTCTTTTGTAATTTAAAGCGATTATATGAATTTTCTCAAAAATTGAAACTCCAACATTTGAAGTAATCTTATTTATTTTCTTCTTAATCGTGTGGCTTCATTTCGTACAAAGCAGAACAAAATTGACCGTAATGCAAAGAAGTTACCGTTACTTTTGCTCTCTTTCATCAAACAAAGAAATACGAATTTGTCGTGATTACACGCAATTCATCATAAAGGTGCGGCAGTCTATTCTCTCGCTCGCAGCGCATTTTCATCTCTCTGTTTAATTTTTATGAGCTTTCAGTGATATTTCGTAATAAAGTCAAACTAATGTCTTCTGCAGTAATGATCTAGCTGAGAAGAACGAATGAAGTTAGCGGTCACATAATGCTAGCCAGACTCGGTTAGCAATTAAACTGAATAAGAACGTGAACAGCAAATGATCGGTCATTTAACATGAAAAAAAAAACTCAGTTTGCGATGAAAAAAAGCAGAATTCACACAAAAAACGTTTTTGTTACTCTGAAAGCAGAACAAGCAAATGTTTTAACTCCACTTCACTCCTACAACCGAGTAATGCATTTGTAAAAAAAAGTTTAAAAATGCAAATTTTTATACCTGAATAAAGGTTAACTCAGGAAATTTTTTTTTTTGAACAAAAAAGAAATTTGTATGAAAATTAATAGAAGAAAGCGCACATTGTGATGCTGGGAAAAGAAGAAAAAATAGCAAATTCTTTAACGAAACGGTACAAAATGAAAACGTATCTAATTATAATTGCATAAATGCAACATTCGGTTTGACCCATAAAAATATAATCAAATTAGTGAGCCATATAAATAAACACATTGAGAAGAAAAATTTAAAAATTATGTTTAACAAACTAAGTCGAAAAAAGAACGAGCAAATAAAAAACGATGCTCATTATTTGTTTGAGTTAAATTTTAATTTAAAATTTTGTCGATCAAGTAAATTCGTTTGTGCGCTAAAAAGAAAATGATTTACACGTTTTTTTTCGCGGCGATCAAAATTAAAATTGAATTAAATTCGGGCACTGAAAAACGAATTTTTAAATAAAACTCAAGCTTCTTCTTATTTTAAATGCGCACACGAAATTTGCGTTTTTCATTCGCTGGTGATCAATGATAATCTTCGCTCGTTATTACGATTTGGAATCTAAAATTGTGCGATCGTTTCGAATCGAAAACGCTGAAGAAATCAAAAATGAATGCGAGCAAAGCAAACCTATAAAACTGCAGAATCTATAAACTTAGCGAGCGAGAAATGAAGAGTCGAATTTGTATTTGCTGCGAAACTGGTGTTTGGAGATGCGGACATGGAATGTGGTGAAAATAAATGAATGCATGAATGCGTTTTTAAAGTGAGCAAAACAGCGAAAGAGATGAAAGCTTCACAATAACATGGTAAGTGTACAAAAAAATCCGCCCCCACTTATTTCATGTATTTTTGTTTCGTTTTGTGCTCGAAGTCGAGCGAAAATCTGCGCGTACGTGCACCTATTAATCGTATCGATCATTGCACATAGGCAGGATGCGTGAGAAAAAGTGGCTTCGAATTGTGTGTGCGAGCTATTAGGCGAAAGCACAGCCATCAGCAGCATAAAGAACAAAGAAAGCACATGTGCTTATTTTGCAATGTGCGAAATGCGTTATCGCAAAAAGCCTCGGAAAAAACTGAGAAAAGTTCGCCTCGGCGAAGACAACGCCCTTTATGCGGTATATGATTTTTTCATAATTCTAGTTGGGGGCGATACGTAGAACCCGAAAATGGCATAAGGTATTAATGGTAGTATCGACAATCACGACGATTGATGCGTGAAAAGTAGAGAGCGAACAGCAGACAGAGTAACATCTCTCTGAAGAAGCAAGAAAAAGTTTCTGCGTCGAGAACAAAGCGATTGCGTTGTGATCAGCGAAAGAAGTAAGCAAATGGTTGCTTCGTTTGTCCAATGGCAGGAGGAGCGAAATTTTACCGTTTCACCAGCAGCCGCACAGCGAAGCAATGTGCGTGCGGTGGGCTCAACGCGGCTCGGCAGCCAATGATTGCTAACCGCTACTGGCCAGGATTGCAGCCTTCTATTGCCGCGCTTTACGGTGGTTTGCCGCAACCCACAACCCGCAGCAGCACAGCCTTCCTTCGCTTTCGCAGTATGATTTTTTTCTCTGCTCCTTCTACCCATCAGCTCGGCCGATCAATGGATGGATGGGATGGTAAATGGTTGGCGAAAACTTTGTTGAAGCTAAAAATTTTCGACCCCTGAAGAAGCCAGCAGACAACAACGCAACACACACATACTACACGTACTACTCGAAACACTGCCTTTTTAACTTTTGCACAGAATGTGCTCCTGAAGTTGCCTCATTTTATTCGCTTCCAAAGGCTTCTGGTGTGAGCAGTGCGAGAGCAGAGAACGGAGAGAAGCGCTCACTCTTCTTTCGGCAACCAAACGCAGTCGGGTTCTTTACCGGTTTTCTAGTGTTGCGCGTTTCATAGTCTGTGCTTTTTCGAGTGAGACGAGCGTTTTGTATATAGCTTCTATAGGCTAAAACGAGAATCTCAAAAGTTTTGTGAAATTTTTCTACTCTTGCCAATGAATCGCGCGTCCGAAATTATGTGCTTCCACCGAAGCCTATATCACTGAAACGCTTTTCACTTTTACGAAACGTTCGATCGTTTCGAATATGTTTAATAGTTATTCTACTCAAGGTATGTGACTTTCGAATTTTCGCTTATTTATTTCAAATTCACAATTTTATCGATTGAATTGCTTTCAAAATTTTCCGAAAAGAAAATTGTGCTCGGTCGCTAAGAAAACACTGCGCTGTCCATCCGGGCGGCTCGCTATGAGTGTTTCTATTTTCTTTGTAAATATAATTACTTGATAAAAGTCGGTAAAAGTGCGAAACAAAGTGAAAGCAAAAAAGTGAAAGAGCGAAAGAGAAATAAAATAATTTTCCACAAAGTGTTCAAGCTTAATCTAATCAGCGAAATTATTATAGTAAATACGTAGTAAATGGCGGCATTTCTTTTTTCCCTACCCGGCAATTACTACACTCATACAGCACACGTACACAAACACACTTCACTCATCATCTTACTTCACTTCAGCTCTCTTCTCATTCTCGATTTTCATTCTTTTCTCATTGTGTGCGTGTGATTCACGATTGCGAATTAGCTGCTCTCGACAAAATGCCATCTCGATAGAAAGCGATTGCCTCGGCTACCTGCGCTCGTTCTCTGCGCTTTTCAACACTTAGCAACAATACGGCAAATGTTTCGCGGATTCGCAATCGTCGCATTACTCGCGAATGAAACGTTTGTGCAAACATCGCAACGCGTTAGTGGCCAAAAAACTTTTCTCGCCTCTTTTCTCGCTTCTCGGTTCCTCTTATGCGCCATTGTTCTCGATTCTTTGTGTACCCTTTTTTCGTTTTTATTAGCGAAGAATAGTTTCTCACTTTGAGTTTTTGAATTTTGTTTCTCAAACAACCAACTTTTTTGCTTTGTTTATTATTATTTCGCTTCGAAAGAAAACAAGTGAGAAATGAAAGTGTCTCTCGCTTTTCAATCGCCGAATGTGTGTCAAGCGAACTTTTCGTGAGGTAGAGAAAATTTTCGCCGATTTTCGAACAGAGAACAGTTTTCTTCTCAAGCAACCGCTCCAATTTTGAGCTCTCCTAGTGCAAACTTGCGCTTAAAAAAAGTTCGAGAGCGAACAGAAGCCCGAAAATAGCTTCGCCTTGAAATGCCCGTCAAGCCCCTCTTTCAATTAAAGGGCCATCATTAAAAGGTGTTAAAATTCAATTTGTTAAATTTTTTGCTACTTGCAAAGAAGAGCAGGAAGAGAACGAACACACCTTCGTGTTATAATCAGCTTTACATAACTTTTTGTGTCGAAAGACGAGAGACGGTCCTAAAAGCGAAATTCACTTTCAGCGCTTTACTTTTCTCAATAGGAAAAGCGAGTACAGAAGAGATCCGAAGACACGCGTTCACACCGCAGGACATTCATAAGCCTTCAATAATGCCAGTGATGACAGCGTACACCAGCCCACCACCTCCGCCGCCCCCAACTGTGACATCGAGCAGCGACGCGAAGCAAGTGGCCCCGTTGGGTTCGTTTCCATCACCATTACCAACTCATTTACGCACGCAGTTAGAATCGTTGTCGAAAAGCTATCAAAACCTGCAAGCATCTGCCGCTGCCGGACTGACAATGCCGGGCTTGTTTAGCTACGCAGCGGCCTCCGGCCATTATCCGTTTTTCTTAGCCGCAGCAGCAGCTGCACATCAAGCGCATCTCTCGAACATCAGCAACCAGAGCTCTAATTTCAAACCGCTCACCGCACGGGATGACGTGCTCAAATTGACCAATTTAACGCTTTCGCCCAACGTATCGAAATTTCAGCACGAAACCTTAAAGCATCATTCGCCGCATGTGCAAATAACGGTGGAGAAAGAAGCGAAAAAGTCGGTAAAGTTCGACTTCACTCGCTTAGCGGAGTCGATCACTGCGGACAACAACAAGAAGCGCGAAGAAGCGACGCATAACAATCATCATCATGCAAACGGCAACGGCCACAGCAATAGTAACAATATCAACCACGCAAACAGCAACAGCAATCACAGCAGTAATAAGCTCGACGCTTTGCAAAACAATTACACGGGCAGTGATCGACAAAACTACTCACAAGTGATCAGCAGTTCCGGATTCTATCCGAATTTGTATAATCCTTTCGCGCTCGCCGCCGCATCGAGAGGAGTGGCAGACATATTCGAACGAAAGCTTTCACGACTGGGGAGGGGTTCGAGTAGGCCAAAGAAGGAGTTTATCTGCAAATATTGCCAACGGCGATTTACCAAATCGTATAATTTGTTAATTCACGAGCGAACGCACACCGACGAGCGGCCCTATACGTGTGACATTTGTCACAAGGCGTTTAGAAGGCAAGATCATCTGCGTGATCACAGGTAAATTTTTTGATTACTTACTCAAGCTTCATTTAAATAATCCCGTCTGTTGCTGTCCGTGAGAGCGTTATCGCAGCGTTTCGCAAATTTCACTAGTTCCGGGAGCCAAAATTGGGCTTGGCCCTCGGCCCATCGATAAGACGCATTCTTTGAAATTAGCACATATGCGTTTTGAATAAATTTCGCGCACTGCTTTTTTCGTGCGCTTTAAACTACCGTTGCATGCATTTTGCATGCGATTTGCGAAAAAATGTATTTCACATTAAACGAAATAAGCGAAAATTATTTAAATGGAAAGAAAAAATTTGCAAAGCAAATAGCATAAAACGTGTCGCGTCTCTTTGCATAAAGGGTAATTTAAAGTTCGATTTGAATTGTAAAGTAGTCGCAAATAATCAGCGAACGCTTTTTAAATATACCGTCACAAGCAGTGCACTTTGCATCTACAAGCTCGCATGTGATCAATTGCAAATTAGAGGTTTCACAGTAAATACAAGTTAATGTTTTGGTTTACCTATGTACCTGTATAAATTAGAGGAAATACCGTTTTAATTGCACAGTGGTATACCATTTCAAAGCCATTAAAGCGAAAAAACAAGAAGAGAGAAGCTCAAAGGAAGAAAAAGCGAGGCAAAGAAGCGCGTTTTAAAGTTTTCAGAACATTTTCGAAACTTTTTTCTCGTCTTTGCAAAATGCTTTTACGGCTAAACATATAATTACTGTTTGTCTGTAAGCGGGTTATTAATAAGCACCTGAATCATTCAGTGAATAACTCATTGTCAGTTATGATCTTTTTTGATGATGCATTTTCGGCAGCAGCGAGCGACAGCCGCGAGTCGATTGATGGTAAACCTCCTCCTCCTCTTTTCTTCATACCTCCTCACTCGCAAAACTCTCACTTTCGCCTTACTCTCCTTCACACAGATACATCCACTCGAAAGAAAAGCCGTTCAAATGCAATGAATGCGGCAAAGGATTTTGTCAAAGTCGAACACTGGCGGTTCACCGTATTCTTCACATGGAAGATTCACCGCACAAATGCAACACTTGCGGACGCAGTTTCAATCAGCGAAGCAATCTAAAGACTCATCTTCTAACGCACACCGATATAAAGCCATACAATTGCAATGACTGCGGCAAAGAGTTTCGCCGCAATTGCGATCTTCGCCGGCACACGCTTACGCATACACTCGGCATACCCGACACGTCAATGTCGTCCGAGCACAGTGGTCCGTGCTGCAATTCGGCCGACTGTGGCATCGCGCTGCATAGCGGCGAAAATGCGAATTCAGTAGTGACACAAATGGAAACCGATGGTAAAGAAGACGATGTGGACGTTGTGAATTAAACAAGGCAAGCGAGAAAATAATGTGCTGAATTGCGATAGAGAATGTGTGCCGCACGATTTGCCCCACATAGTAAAATAGTTATGTGCGCTTTTGCAACACACACAGCAGGAAAATGTTTTCAGCAATTTTAGCGCTTTGTTCTCTCTTTCTCTCGCTAATTCAAACGACACCACGTTTTCTCTTCGAGGTGCGGTTCAAACGAACGCTCTAACGTTACTTTACCTGTACATATACAGTACATATGTAATGTATTGTATTGCCTATCAGCAATGAACTGTATGATAAATACGGCGAAAGAACATCGAACAGCAGCAACGGCAGCAAGAGACTGCGAGTTACTGTACAATGCTGAAGAGATTTTTCAAGTGATTGAAAAAAACTGTCGAAAGAAGAACTCGTTATTTCGTTATTTCAAAACTCTGTAATTAACCTTTCATTTGTTAAGAAAGGATAGAACACGCATTTTACACGAAAAAGAGAAAAGTCTGTGAAAAAGAGAGAAAACCTTGTATACCATAGAGAAGAAGAAAAGTTTCAGTTGTTGAGGAATTTCGCTTACTTCACCGTTTTGTTTGGTCGGCGTTTTCGAAGAGATTGACTTTTACATTGTGTATGTGTGTAAAAACATATAATTAAAGGCAAGAAATACGCGAAGAAAAGCGAAGATTGTGTGTCCGACAGCAACAGCTAAAGAAAGCTTCTACTTCTACTGCTTCTTTTCTGACTACTTCGCATTGCAAAAGTTGTTCAAAATTTTCAACTCTCTAATCCTCTTACGTTCTAGAGTAATTGCATTTAAGCACATACAAATCGAAACGAAATAAAGTAACGTTATAACAATGTTTGTAAGCGTTTTCATTTTTATTTTCAAAATTTGTTCAGAAAAAAAAACTTCTGACAAACAAATGTCAATCAATAAAAAACGATAATTGAAACGAAAACGCTTTGCTTGAGTAAAATGTATTTGAAAATGATGGCAAATTTCTCTCTTTTCACTTCTCTCGTTAACCACAAATAAAACAAGTGCTTTATTATTATCCCTCATCAACATAACACTTTTCACGTCATTTAAGTTTTGGGTACCATTTTAACGGTAGCCACGTTTCTGCGAAAAGTAAGAAGCTAAAAGGCAACTCGAAGAAGAAAAAACCATTCAAACAAACGGAGAAACAATTGAATTTAAAAACGTTCAAATTATCACTCCTCAAATTTTTTCTCTCTCTCTGCTGCTTGCTTTCTTGCTGCTTTCGCTCGTCGCCTGTATTCGTGGCTTTCATTTTTTCACTGTGCATTCGAGTAGAGCACGGTTTTGTTATGTACGACATACACACGGGCTCGAAAATTTTTCCGCTTTTGGCGATGTTTCACTCCGCCCTTTGAAACCCTCTAATTTAAGAAACGGCTTTACATTGAAATATGTCTTCGAGAACGGCCTATAATCAAAGTGACAGGAAAAATGATGAACCAAGAGTTTGAGTGCTTGTCGCGTAATAATGAGAAATATGGTACGATTTGCGCTTTCGAGAAAGCGTAAGGCTTCAGGCTTCGAAACAAAACAGCGTTCACACAACCGCACACATACTTTCCTCTCTGCCAACTTTGATCGCTACTTAATTACTTCGATGCGGTATTTAGCAATCAGTCGCTGTTACAGTTTTTTTTGTCCTCAAGCTGAATACCGATTATTATTTTCTCTCTCGCTTTCGCTCGGTTCACAAGCCATCAACTGGCCATCAAACACCGTCTCGACACAAGTAAATGCAGTCGTTATTTCGTTGTTCGCAATCGATTTCATAATGAAAGCTGCAATAATAGTATAATAGCATCTTTTGTCTTTCGTTTTTTCGCTTTTCTTCTGAGCGCATCATCTAATAAACTTCAACAACCTGCTGTTTGTTTGAATTCTCACTAAAAAAAATTTTTTACTCGTTACTTTCTACTTAAAACTGCTTTTTTCTTACATTGTTAGTTCATTATTAAAGTATTTTCAAAACAGTCGATCAAAATTTTGCTCAAAATTTGACAATGAAAATTATTTTGATTTTTGCTTTGCGAAGTTTTTCGCTTTTTTTCTTTCTCAAAATGTTGAAATTTTTGTTTAAAAATTTCCTTTTCTACAAAAAATTCAATAAATTGTTTCATTGCTGATACTTGAAATTGATTTGAGCGAAAAGTTTTCTTTGCCTACTTTCACTTCACTTAACTAAGGGCGGGCACTTAAAATTACGCGTTACTCAACTAATTTCATGTTAAGAGCCGAGCTACATTTTTAGGTTATAATTGAGGCTTTTGAGACTATTAAAATCGCAAGAAAACAGCGCTGTGTTGTATGAACTTCGTTATCGATGTGCTCAGTTTTTCTTAGAGAGACTATAAATTAAAGAGTTGTTAAATTATAATTATGCTCATAATTAATTACTTTTAGCACTTTTTTCAACGTGAAATGAAAGTTTACTATTCGCTTTATTATTTGAAAACAATGTTCTAGAACAAATTTGCGGCAAAACAAATACGCAAAAAAAATTCGTTGTACTGTAATAATCTAAAGCTTTTAGCATTTTCGTGGTTTATCATTCGTTAAGCCTAGCAATTGACTTTCGCAAAAAATTTTTGAGATAGTTAATTGCATAATATTAAGTGATTTTGCCTTTATAGGCTACGTTTGTCCTATTTTTTCTGAATGAATGATCCATTTTTTTCGCCTCTCGCGTCGCTTCGATATTAAGCTAGAGTCTCAATACTTCGAGCTGTTCGACTGTTCATTGTGTGTTTTTTACGTTAAACAGTTAAAACAGAATGTTTAAATACTTAAATGCATTGAATGGGTGAAAATAAACGACGCAAATTAAAGTTTACTGTCCGCTGAAATTGGGCAAATGTTTGAATAGGGTCGTAATAGTGAATTTTACCGCTCGAGCAAATAACGAAAGTACTTTTCACTTTGTTTTTCACTCTCTCTCTCTCTTCTATAGAAACCTTTTTAGCTTTAACAAATTAATGCATCGCACACACATTTTACTGCGGTTACTTAATTGCTCGATAGTAATTGTTAGCGATGATGTCAAACTCGAAAGAGAAGTCGCCCTACCTTAATTCTTTTCTTCTCTTAACCACTTTTTTGTTTTGTTTCGAAATATGAATTCGTTTAAAATTAAATTATTTTCTTTTCTAAAAATCAGTGTGTTTAAAGTACTAAGCAAACATTCATATCTGGTGGTATGATTCACATTAATCACAAATTTAAATTTTTGAGAAAAGACAAGTAGAAAGTTTAACAAGCATTTATGAAATAAAAAGGTTTGGTCGATTTTTCTTTACTTTCTGTCTCGGTAGAAAAGCTCAAAGTGTTCTCACATTTGAAGTGAGTTACATCGCTAGGCGATGAATCAAAAAAGGATCCCGGATTCTGTGAATAACTCTTTGTATGCAACGCGAAAGAAAAACTTTTATTGCTTCAGCGTTTAATCATTAAAAGGTTAATTGCGCTCAAAGAAATGCGGCGAGATATTTGCGCAAATTTCCATATACCGTGTGCGATAAAACAGCGTAATTGGTAAATTATATTACCGTTGTTAATGTGCGGATGAAAAAAGGTGTTGATAAGGAGAACTTTTGATGACTTTCCGACTTGAGAAGAATAACACGAAATTATCAGTTTGCTTTTTGATTAATGCTAAAATATTTAATCGCGCCGAGTAAATAATTTTCCTTTATTCACCGACGCAACTACTCATCGATTCGAATCACTCTAGCTCAATGGTTCAACACACTCATAAGAGTGAATGTGGAAATTATCGCGCTATATGCGTGTTTTATTCACAACATTGACGTTTGAATGCTTGCGAAATGAGATCGAAAGTAAAATGTTAAATGTCATGTTTTGCATAAAGTCGAATTAAAATTTTGATTTGTGAACTAAATTTTAAATTTAAGGTTTCGAAATGATTTGATGTTTGAGAGTGAGCAGCGGATCAATGTTGGAAATAAATGAGAAATCGATCAGCGCTTTATAATACCTGTCACGGTGATTGCATCAACTTGTTAAAAAATTTTCATATTAAGTTATCGCAGTGATTTTTCTTCGCTAAATACGCGTATTTAGTTTAGTTCGAGAGACGTAAAAAAAGAAACCGAAACGGATATTCGTGCTTTCTGCGCCCGTTTCACTTAAAATGACAAACCCATGAAAGGTGTGTAAAAACGAAATTGATTATAGCACTTTTAAGCGCTGAAACGAAGTGAGCACAACATCCGTATTCTTTCTTCTTCTCCTTTTATGCTTTCACGTTCACAATTATATTATGAAAACTTTTGCGCGCCTTTAATTTCACTCGATTCGAAAGTTAACGCGAAAATATTTTCGACCATTTTCGATGAATAAACAAGAGATAAAAGTGTGCTGTTGATGCCTACATAACCCTTGTGCATAACACAAGCGTATACAACTCGAGCTTTTCTTCTCGAAATAGTGTTGAGGCATAGAGCTTCGAGATGAATACGAGCAAGTTTTTGTTTATTTCGCAAACTCTTTTTTTTCACGCTTTTGATGGGCAATAAATTTGTTTTGATAAGAAAAATTTTATTTTATTTCGCTAAAAGTTTACCAGAAAAGAAGTTAGCTTTTCATAAAAGCGAACGAGTTTGAGCAAATTATTCACTTATTCAAGCTGCACACGAGCTTGTGAAAATCTGCGCTTCTTTTGTAGAGAAAAAATTGAAGAACGAAAACTAATTAGATTTCTCGGTTTTCCAAAATTGTATTTTAAGCGCATAGAATGAAACTGTACTCGTTCCGAGAACGAAGCGCGGCTTTCGGACCTGGCTAACTAAACGTTTTCATTTTTTGTGCGCGATGCATTTGTTCGAAAGAAAATTAAAGTTTGGGAAAAGTGTTCGCAAAAGTTCTTTCTGAGTCTTTGTTTTTTGTTTTTTGCTTATTTTACGGAAATTTGAAAAGGTGGGCATTTGAACGCCTATTGCTATGGTTTGAAAACGATCAATTTTTCGAGCAAAAAATTATTTATTTCGGTGAAAAGAATTTCGAAAATGAGACTAAGAGAAAGAAGCATTTCCGATTTTGTTTTTTGTTTTTTGTTCTTCTTCTTCATCACTGTAAACAAAATGATTTTTAATGATGAAAGTGAAGTTCGAAATTAAAATTCAAGCGAAGAAGAAAAAGAAATTCATGTTTAAAGTGCATATTCTTATTTTTAGTTGCGTTAAATTTATCTTGCAGAGAAATTATAATTTTTAATTATCGAAACGAAAGTAATGAAGAAGAAGAAGAGAGAAAGAAAAAACGATTCTAAATGGTTAATTTGGAAAGCGTGAAAACAATACACCCTCAACTTTTGAATATCTTTTTTAAACAATTTTAATTACACGATAATTCATCTTTTTTCTCCTTTTTTTCTCTTCATAAATGAAAATAGAAAGTATGAAATTGCGAATCGCCGAAAGCATTTTTGATGGCGAAAAAATCAAAAGTAAAAATTTCTCGCGAGAAGAAAAGAATACTTTGGTAATTGAGCATAATTACTTCTGTAAAATAGTAAATTTAGATTTTTTGAAGAAAATAATTTATGAAAATGTTTAAAATACAATGACCACTTCGAGAAAATAAACGAGCATTTCGAATCGAGAAAGAACGTTATTCACTTTTTAGAAAGCAAAACATTTAATGAAACATTTAATTGTAAAAACTGAATGCGAAACGGCAAAAATGACGAAACGCTGAGCATTTAAAACGCTTACAAAAGCGCAAATCGGGAGCATAATTAGTGAGAAAGAGGCGAAATCATTCGATGAGGGGCAGCGAGAGATAGAAAAGAAATGAGTTTTGAGTTGCGATTGGCGAACCTATAAGAAAATATTTGATTTGACCAGTTGTTCGAGAAGCGAGCCAGCGATTTGCGAAAAGGTGTTCGGAAAAGCGAGCGGAGGAAAGCGCATAGATGGATCAGTTTTTAAGATCGTTGGCCATTGTGTTCAAGGCTTTTAATGGTGAAAAGAGAGAAAAAGAGAGGGAGAAGAAAAAAATTTGCAAACACGCAGATTATAATTTGATAATATCGTGATTTGTTCCGTCTTCTTTGCGGGCTTTGAGGGCAATATCGTGAAAATACACCCTCATAAAAATGTTATTCATAACGCATTGAGAGATGAGAGAGAAGAGACGAGCAGAAATGAAAAACTTTTCTTTCTCATCACCAATTTCGCGGCACTCCCTTCAATGACCCCCCCCATTCTCGCTACACAATATCTGCTAGTAAGTCGCCCCCACCACCAATTTTAATATCAGTGCGCGCACACATACACACCACATAGTATAAAACGTACACACACAAACTGTAATTCATAAACATTAAGCGCACTGCGCGTACTAAAATTTTTTTCGGGTACAATACTGGGCTACGGCCGCGTGCCTTTCACCGCCCCCAGCAGCCTCGAGCAGAAGCGGTGCATTGCAAGTAATAAACTCCCGTTTCTCTGCAGCAGTAGAAAAAAAAGCAGAACAGATAGTATTTGCGAATAAGGTAGTGATGATGAACCGGATTCTTACGGCAGGAAAAAATACTGCGTTTGTGCGAATGGATGCGGCTATGCTGATGATGATGACTGTGATGATGATGATGGCGGTGGTGGTGGTGATGTTGAACGAACGCAATGAAGCATCGATGTCGTGACGAAGATATAAATCGCACCCAAAATGCAAAGAATGCAATTCTGCTATCTAAGCTCACAGACCCCCGCCACCACCTCCGCAACGGCAGAAAGCGAATTACGTTCAGTTCCCAAGCATATTGAACTTCTTCCACCTCTGCGTTTCAGCTCTCATCTCATCTACTCTACTTCTCGTCTACCTGCACGGATGCTATTCTTTGCCGATCGCTGCTTTTTATCACTATAATTATTGGCTTTGTTAGTTTTACTGCATTTTAAACGTCATTTTTGCGTGTGTTTCGATGAGAAATGGAAATTGAGATTACAGCGTTTACGAGATCACTTTCTCGCCTTCAGCTTCACCCTCATTTTCGTCGCTTTCGAAATGTAAAAAGTCACACAAATCGAAAGAAACGTCACAAAAGCCGAAGAATAATAGATTTGTGAAGAAAGTAAACACGAGAAGAAGTCTTAATAAGAAAGCGAAACACTTCGCTTGTAATCGCTTTTTAAGTGGACACAAACACGAAAAAGCGGAAACAATGAAAAGAAAGAGAAGAGCGAGGAAAGGAGCAAGAAAAGCAGTGCGAGCCGAAAATATTGAGCAAATATTGAAAGTGTAATTTAAGTGTTTCGCGAAAATGGCAAAAGCGAGAAGAAAGAAACCGAAAACTTTTTCTCTCCACTTTCCTCTATTTACTCTCGTTTGGCGGAACCGAATTTTTTGGCGCTTTTGTTTACGCTCGCACACTTAAAAACCCGAATACCGCTTTGATCACCCTTCTAAATTAGTGATATCTCTTGTTTTTCTCAATTTCTTAAATTTGTTTGTCAGTCACTGAACATGAAATCGTACACTAAACACTTGTCAGCACACACACACACACACACACAGACACACACGATAGCAGATTTGCACGTCGTTCTTTCGAGTGCGCATTGCGTCGGTAAATTTCGCTGAAAACGGCTTTGCGATATTGTCTCTCATCATATATCTTCTTCGTCGACCTTTTTCACCTTTGCTTTTTGCATTCGCTTTTTGATCGCTTTTTCGAATGGTTTGCAAACAAACGCTGCGAAAAGCAGCGAAGAAACAGCGAAGAATGAAGAAGCGAGCGAGAATTGTGAACAAAGCGGTCTGTGTGAATTAACAATGAATAAGGTTGTAAACAATATGGGGTCGTGATAATAAATCGCTTTGACGTGATCGACGAGTGAGCACATCGGTAAAAATACAGCCTCAATACACAATTTAGTATTCGCATAGCTGCTTAATCATTTTTCTTCTTCGCTCGCTTCATTGTTAACCATCTAGAACAAGAAGAGAGAACTTTTCAGCTGTTCGCACGTATCTTCTGCGGGGCGAAAATGCACGCCGGACGTTAACACGTTTAATGAATTTATTGCACGAAACGCGTGCACAAACACCGCTTCATTCACTTGGAAACGCCGAAAATTGTGTATGTGCGAGTTTATGCGTGTGTATGTGTGTGTGTGCACCGAAAACAACCTTTACTATTACGTGAGGATTAATTTTACGCTTTCTTTCTTTTTCAATGCGCTCGCTTTTCTATGAATGAAAACTTCTCGCGAGCATAATAGCGACAGCAGATGTTGAGAAATTAATCGCTTTAGGACTGTTTAAAATTAGTTTCGATAGTTTACACTCGGCTAGGCCAACAATTGAAATCACACTTTAGACGCTCTTTTCTGATTCGTTTTCGCTTTTTTGCGCAAAGTTTTTTCTCAAAGCAAATAGAGCGTCGTAAAAATACTTTGTCAGGCGATTTAATCAATGCGAACATTTGAGCGATAATGCTGAGAAGAAAATTACAAACTTTTTAAAAACATTTTTAACGAGCTACAGTTTCTGTTTATTTTCGGATAACATCGCACTTAACTTAATACATTCGCACCGAGATTTTGGGTGTAACACTAATTACCTTGAATGCTTGAGCCGAAAAAATCCGAGCGAAGTCATTTGTCGAATCAGTTGCTCACTTCATGGCTAACTGTTATATATGAGATAGCGAGAAAAATAAAAGAGTTCGGTTATGAAAAATATATTTTACAAGATTAGATTTGAAAATAGAATGATCGGAACGATGATTGCATGTAGCAGGCACTTCGAGGAGTATAGGTACGAATAATTTGATCGTAAATTCTGATTGTTGACTTTTTCGCTTGATTCCAGCCAGAAAATTAATTTTTTCGAACTTCTTTAATTTTTAAAACTCAAATTTCATACACAGCAGTCGAAAAGAAAATTAAATTTTCGGCTCTCGAAGTTACTTTTAAAATAATTTACTACTTATTAGATTTTGTTTAACAGAAAAATTCACACTGCGACTGGACAGACGCCATAAATTGAAAAGCGATCGCGTGATTGCATTAAATGTTCAAGATCATATGTCTAAATTCTGTTTTTTTTTTCTTTGTGTGCTCTCTGCGATCGCCCTCACAGTAAATTTGTACACGATGCAAAAGCAGAAGATTATGATGAAGTCTAGCAAAGAAAGAATAAGAGAAAAAAATATGCTCAGCACCAAAGTTATAATTTTACATATCGTTTATAAGCCATTTTTGCCCGTTTTAATAAATCCGTGATTTGTTCCGGTTTCTGGTAAAAAGTCATGTCTAACACACCTTAAAAGCAATTTTAGGTTATTTAAAAAAATAGCAGCGAGCCTTTTCTCTCTCTCTCTCTCTCTCTTGCTCGCTCGAAGATCATCACAAGCAGATATATTACTTAAGCATAAACATATTGCATTTATATATTAGACGTGTGTGTACACATGTTGTGTGCTATGCGCTTCTTTCTGTGTTGCAAAAGCGAAAGAAAGAGAGAAGGCGAACTTTTGCTTTTCATCGATGCGGCTGTTTGTGTGAGAATGGCGAAGTTGTGAGCGGCGCTCCTTAAAAAAATCTCCAACGTCCGTCTTGTACATGTAATTTTCATAAAACATTTTTATGAATTACTTTTTCGAGTTCATAAAAAAATATGGCGAGAAAAAAAAGCGATACGCACGTAAATCTATGTAATGTAAACCATTCTTCTTAAATAATAAAAAAGAAAGCAAAATAAAATAAAAAACTTCTCCCTCACCTTCTTCGCTTCTAATGTGCGTTACTCGATTACGGACCTCGTGTGTTCAGCCGCCCATAATCTAGTCTTCCAAACAAAATGATTCGCAAAAGAACAATAATCAGAAAACGGCGAGGAAAGAAAAAAGAAGCGGTAAACGGCGAATGCAATAAACTCCTGAAAGTACAGTAGAAAAAAATCTTTTAGAATAAGAATTATGAAGAGAGAGAGAGAGAGGGAGAAAGAGAGAAAGAGAGGAAGAAATGTGAGTGATGCAAATGATGAAGAAGATGAATAAGCAACATCTGGCTTTCTCGAAGAACAAAATAAAATTTTGTGTCCGTTCTCCCGAATATTTAGATATACAACTTGTGCATATTGGTTACGCCCACGCAGTTTGTTTGCTCGCACAGCGCTACTCATTTTTTATTAAGCTCTAGCAGCTTTCGCTGCTTTAAATCCTGAAAAAAGGTACCGAAACAACCGTTAATGATAATCAAATGTGAATTTAGTGAGCGGCTATTTACGTTCACAAATCAAAGCAACGATTGCACTATAATTTGAAAGCACATCAACTAATAAGCGCTACTTTTCTTCTTTTTTGGCTGCTGCGAAACACAATTAACAAGTAGCTTGCAATTAGTTAAGAAATAAATTTGTGTGCCATTGTTTGCTTCAACTTGCCAATTTTTACTTTTTCTCCATGCGCACAATTATGGTTAATCCATTGAATTACGATCGTTTCACATTTGTAAATATGAGTAAGTGCAACGTACAATGTGCTTTGTTCGTCGCTTTTCCCGCGGATTTAAAAAAGTTTTTCATTCGTTTCTCCTTAAGAAGCGAACGCTCACAAATAAGCGGCCGAAAAATTTTCACTTGGTCTGTAAAATAAATTCATCCGTCAATTTTCGTTAATTAAAGAGTGAACATTTTGTAAATCACTGATTCCGAAATTCCGACCGATTTGCTTTCTTTACGCGTTCGCTTCTCAATGCTTTCGCCGCACGGCTTTCGAATGCTTCGCCGAGCGTTGGCACCTATTCGGCCGGCAGAAAACGAGGCGAGCGACTTAACTACTAAGTATTTTGTTCGGTGTGGTGACCATTGAATTTAAATTTGAAGTTTTAACGCTGTTTATACACTGTGCACACTGTGTGTAAGAGACAGAAAAATTTTCAAAGCGTGGGCGCCATTGCAATGTCTGCGTGGACCAAATTGCGGGATGGTTTGGGTGTTGACAGTCACGATTTTTCGCATGGATCTTGTAACCGATTTAGTTACTCGCCGAGTACACGCATCGATATTATACGTCCAGTTTCTTCTTTTGCTCGCTATTATTCTTCGCTTCGACAGCGGACGAGTGAAAAAGCAGAGCTGAAAATGCTACTATAATAGAGTGGTGCAAGTGAACAAGCGAGACAAAACTATAAAACAAGAGGAGAACAATGTATAAAATTTGCTGCTATTAAACCGAAAAGGCAGTGCGCATTTTTTTCTCATTCGATGTTCAACGAAATGGCGCAATTTTAGCGTTTAGCAGAGATTACATGGCTCCAACGCATAAAAAATACTCTTGATTACAAATGAAACCGGTGCACTTCTTTTTCTCGCCTTCGTGCCCGTAAGCGCTGTTCGTGACTATACACCTTCTCGCGGCGGGGGCACAAGAACATTGAATATACTATTTTACTATCATTTGCTAACTGATTATAACATTGATTTTTCTTTTACTTCTTTCTCTTCTTTCGTTTTGCATCGCTTCTCTCTTTCGGTGTAAACCGAAAAGAGTTTTTTTTCTAGCTCAAAGTGTTCACAAAACCACAATTTTTTTGCGATTGAGTTTTGAGTTTTAGCTTTTAGGAACTTTTTCGCTAGGATTATCATTTTTGAGCAATTTCTAGCCGAACATTTATTTCGTTTTGCTGAAAAGCTCATTGTTCAAATTTTACAGAATAGCCGTTGCGTTCAAAGCTTGAAAATTTGTCGATTTAATTGAGAGCAAGAATAATTACATGCTGCAAATAATAAATTTAGAGAACGAAATTCAATGAAACCAGGCTTCCGTTCTTGTTCGCACGATTTGTTATCTTCTTAATTTTAATATGTAAAATTATTTTTCTCTCCTCGTAATCGCAAAATATAAGCAAAATTGAGAAGCGAAAGCTTGTTTTTATTTTCAATTTGGATAATTTTGCAAATCCAAATGAACTTAACAAAATCTAGTTAACTTTTCAAAATGTTTTCATTTTCTAGCAAAAGTGTGTTGAAATGAGTGTTTTTGAATCATTTTGCTTCATTTTGAATTCAATTTTATTCATAACATGATTTTATCTAAGTAAAGTTTATGCAAAAATAAAATTCTCTTTATAAAATATCTGTAATTTGAAAAATTAGGTAATTCACAGATTTTTAAATTACAATGGAAAAGTTAAATAAATGATTTGGTGAGAAATTTTTGAAAGCTTCGGTCACAAGCGTAATTTTCAGTTTTATAAACCACTTAAACTTTTATGGTTTTTAAGCAATCGAAATTTGAAAAATAAATTTAAAATTGATAGAAAAACACTTATTTTGAGTTCTGAAAGTATTCATAAATTTTAACTCGAATTAAAAAAATTTTAAGTTGAAAGTTAAGTGACAAAAGGCATTTCGACGAGTAAAAGTAAAACTTAAGCGACCAAAAAGAAATTTGCTCGAAAATTGTCACTTAATTTTGCTTTAAATGTCATTAAAAGTTCAAAAGAATTGTAGGTTCACAAAAAAGTGCACTTTCAAGGCATGTGATGCTTTAATGATTTTTTTATTTTTATTTTAATTTGGCGCTTTACTGTATTTGTGTGCGTTTGTATGCTTAGAAATGCTAATAAGCATTGAAAATAATATTCTCACAGAACAAAAGTGAAGCGCGCTTTTTAGCGCGTTTTCATTATGCGCACTTTTTGTGCAAAAGGGTTGCTTTTCTATAAAATTCCAGCATAAAGAACTTTTTGGTTCCGATGATTTATTGTTCTTCTACAACCGAGCTTTATGCTGTCGGTGAGCGCCAGAATGTTTTTTTGCGGATTACTTTATTCGTTTCGTTTTGTGTTGTTCTTATAAAAAGATTAAAAATGCATAATTATGAGTAGTTTTATTTGATGGTAATTTCTATTTTGAATTAATGTTGTTGAAATTAATTTAGAAACATATTTTTCAAAAAATGAAAAATTCGCAAAATTTATCATCAAGCTTACAGACTGTTTCTCTCATGCGGTTCTATGTGCTTAATTGCTTGAATGTCTCAAGAAATGAATTATTAAAAAATATGATAAATCTTTCGTTTTTATTTTTAGAAAGAGTAGAATTTTAAAATAAAATGTTTAAATAAAGTACAACATGATGATTCTTAATTTAAAAGTCAATTAATTAAACAATGGTGTTTGAAAATTGAAGCTATTGATGTTTCGTGACATATTATGCTGGTAGGCTTGATAAATAGCGAGTGATAAACGAATGATTGAATGCAGCCTTTGTAAAGTTCGGCGCATTCCAGCTTTTAAATATTTCCGTTCAGTGTAAGTAATACATACAACTCATTTACGGCTGTGCGGTGAATAAAGTAGAAAAATGCTTCAAAATGTATGCCAGGAATTCGACAATCATATGCTCACGGAGCACGCGAGTCTATTTCATTACTTTCAGTAAGATATGAAATCATAAAATTAAAGTCATTTAAAAAGAAAGAAAGGGTTATCAATTTACAATTACAATTGAGACAATCTTGCATTTCACTCGCTTAAACTGAATTAGAAAATGTAAAATGCATGAAAAATCATAGAATTCGAAATTGGCGTGAACAAAAAGTTTGTTTGCGAGAACTTTTTCACGGTGTGTCTGATCACAAATTATTTGTCTTGCAGGCAATAAGCGATTTAAACCGTGAACGATAGCGCCTTGTTGTTTGCTTAACAAAATGGGTTTGCGTTTTCTTTTGAATAATGTGGGGAAATAGAAATATTTAAATAAATGAAAATTTAAAATATAGTTGGAGGAGAAAACTGATGAGACTTATCTTCTTGCCTTTTTTTATGGTAAACAAAACAGCACATCACATCAAAAATTTTGAGTTTGAAAAGCGTACACTTTCTTTTCAAACGCGAAGTCACGATTTTCGAATAAATTGGTTTAACTTTGTTAATTTTGATGTGTTTAATTCTCTCTCCTTTCCTTCATTTCGCAAATGTTCGCAAATAAAATATGCTAATTATTACTTTTGTAGAAGATATGCAAAGTTAACTTTGTAAAAAATCTTCTTTATACACCATATAATTAAAAGTTTTTTTTATCAAACTCAAACGGAAGTTTAGCTATGCGATGATATTGCTGAGCAGTTTAGATGCCTTAACGCTTTAAAAATCTTGGAGATTGAAAAGATTTGAACATAAAACTCACGTGAGGGAAAAATTAATTTTTTTCATTCAAAGCCAATTTTTGCGATTCGCAATCGTTTGATATGTAAGTAAAATGAGAAATAGTGAAGTTTTCTGAATTCTAATTCAATTCTTCGAGTTCTTCAAGTGCTGAAAAACTTGAAAAAAAGTTGATGAAAGAACTTGAGACATTAGTTAAAATATCAGTTTTAAATTACCACAGGTTTGAGTATTATATTACGCATTTAACACAAGTGCAAAGCACACGAAGTGGCAGTTGCTAAAAAGAAAGTAAGAAGCAAGAATTGTGTCCTGCTGCGAAACAAATCACCCATCGGCTTACCGATCGGTGATCATTCATCGCAAACTTTTTCGGCACAAAAGAGGTTTTTTGTTTATCTTTGGCTTTTTTCTTAGATAAAAACTTTAAAATAGACGTTTTAGCATTTCGGAGCTTCACAGCAATTCAGTCGACGTGCATCATATTGAATTGAAATTTTGGGAAAAAGCTGTGATTGCAGTAACAATTAGATCAAAGTTTTCAGTTTTACGACTAAACTCAAATCCTTTGAAAAAGTGTTAACAATTGTGATTGGAATTTTAAGTGCAAATGAAATGAGCCGTATCAGGGAGCAGCAAATGGCAGCGAGCTATTTTGGGAAGTAGAGATAAACAAGCTATTTAAGGCCTCTTTTTTAAATTAATTGCAATAAAAACAAGTGAAAAATTTCAATGCATTGAAAATGATAAATGAGTGAAAGCGTCGATCGCAGTGAAAAATAAAATGACGCAACATTTGCACAATCAGGAAAGCGGACATCTTTCAATGAAAACTGAACGCGCGTTTAAACACGTGTTGTTGGCATTGATTTCACGCGCAATAAAATTTTAGAAAAGCGACTGACCTATTAATTGTTTCGTGTCGAGAAGTTTAATATTATAAAATTAGAGCAAGTTTCAAATTCTCTTCGAAAGCAATTTGTGTAGACTTGAAAATTCGGAAAACGATTGCACATTCATCTCGAAGCGATAAAAAGAGGCTAAACAAAGTATGTCTTGCAAACCGTTTTTCGAAGTGTGGCTTAAGGTTTGTTCTTCGTTCGCGATTATCGCAATTTGATTTGATTTCTCCTCATTCAGTTGATTACGGAAAAAAATTGTTATTCAAATGAAAGCGTAACTCGTCGTCAGAAAACGAATGCGTTGAATTATTTGCGATCAAAACTGAATGGCGGCGATCGTCCGAACAACGAAAATGGCTCACTTGATTGCGATCGCGAATCACACTTATTTCTTGACACGAGAGTGAACGCGAATCAACAATTGTCACTCGGTGTAAATGATAATGCAAATCCCGATGATGCGATTACACAGAACCAGACGGCATTGAATCGTGCGAAACTCACTCGTATGCAGCGAAAGCCTTCGAATACCGACAACGAAAGTTCGATTGAATTAAATAACTTCCGCAGTTCAGCGTTTGAGCATTGTAATCATCAGCACGATAATCATTGTAAAGAGGCTGATCGAAATGAAGTATTGTTAGAACCATGTATTCCAATAAAGCGAATTAAGTTTTGCCCGATTTGCGAAAGCTGGATAACCGAAAGAAGTCATTCCTGTAGAGAGCAGAAAGGACAATCAGTGGACATATTCTTATATCCAGATAATAAGTGATATGGTAGCATTTCGAAAGCATTTGGAAGCTGCTTTTCATCAACAGCTCGAAAACGTTTTTACATTTTGAACTCAATTTAATAGCGTTTGCATTCTCATTACACAAAATCTCAGTTTTACAAATGAAAATTTTAATCGATACTCATTTTAACCAGATTTTTGCGTTCAGGTTATTTGTACCTTGTTGAATACGAAAAATAAAGTGAAAATGCGATTAACAAACATATGCTTTTATTTGTTTTCGAATTTCGGAACAAATGAAAAAGAAAACAAAACAATTGTCTTTTCGACTAGTAATTTGAATACGATCCAACGCGTGAATGTGGTTCGAATTTGTTAAGCTGATTCCGCACCCATTTTCGGCGGTTTATTACATATCGTTGCCTTTAACGTGAGTTTATCCAAAATGGAGACGTTGCATCGTTCAAACAGCTGAAAAACTGCTGCAGCTTCATTTTTGCTCGTGAATTTGACAAATGCTGCTCCATTTGAAATTCTTACTACTTCTCCATCGTAAGGTTCAAATAAATTGGAGAGTGCGGAATGCATTTCTTCGACAGGATATTTTGGAGAAAGTCCTGTCACATAGAGAAATGAGGATTGGTCACCCTCAGCTTCGCTTAGATTATTCAACGAGTTTTGGTTATTTTTTTCAACTAAAACTCTCGCCTTTCTCTCTTCAAAAATGTTCTTCGGCAACTTTTTTAATGTTTCAGTGCCGATAGGACCACCAGGCAATGAAAGCTGACTGCCTATGATTCCTCTGGCTTTTTCAGCCGCCGCGTGATCAGGAAATTCTAGCCAGGCTTCAGTGTTGTGAATAGAAATTAAATCACCGTTATTAGCTTTCGCTAAAACATTTAATTTCTTTTCCACAGCATTCGATTCATTTGGTGGCAACTTCGTTACGTGCAAAAATCGGCCACTTTTACTTTCTTCCGCAAATTTTTGAGGGTAAGAAAGCAATGTCCCGTTATTCGCCCATTTCTGCGTCAATGTTAATGCAGCCTCTGAATCAAATCTTCGGTTGACTTCGTGAACGGCTTTCATGGTTCTATTCATTGAGGCGGATCTTGTTCTTGGAGCATTTCGCGGTTTAAATGATCGCGTAACTTTAACAGGATTATCATTTATTTTAAACCCATTAAATTTGGCCATTACGCTTTCAGCAATTTTATGGGTTTTAAATTCCATATCAACCATGCCATCACTTATGACCATTGACTTTGGTTTGATTCCTACCAACTGTCGTAATACTGCCTGTTTCACTTCTTCTTCGGGACATTTCCCGGGTATTCCGGATAATATAACACGATGGGCTCTTTGCAAATTTTCAACGCTGGACGCCAATTTAGGATTTCCCAGCATTCCACCACCAACCGGCAAAGAATTAATCGTAATGATTTGCCCGTCCTCGAGTGTATGCCAACCGATGATTTCAGATATTGCAATTTGAGTCATCGGAGAATTCTGACATTCGAGTAGAGCATAGCCGTTTTCGAACTTCGTAATTTTGATTGGACAATCCTTAGCCAATTCTTTCAAAAAGCGTTTCAGCTTCCTCTTTGGACAGGTCGGAGGAATTCCGTCGACTCTCAAATGCGTAGTATTCATTTTTTGAAATCTAGGTGGAATGTTTTTCGAAGATTTCGACGGAGCTAATGGTAAGCTCACATCGTTTGCAAAAGCGCTTAATTTTGCAGTGTTGTCGATTGAAATAGCACTACCATCGACTGAGATCGGAATCAGGGGAATCATGTTGCTTTTCGCCGTTGTGACAGTATTCATGGAGCTCAATGAGACCAGAGGGGCTGTGCCTTGCGAAGTTTTTATTTCTGCCGAGGTAACTGTGCGAGGAGACAAGGGTAATGAGGTGGCCGAAAGTTGCTTAAATGCATTATTTTGCGTCGCATTCGACTTCTGATTCATTTTCTTCGGTATTACACTATTTGATATACTAGCCGATAGAGTCGAATTGCCGATAATAGCACCGTTGATACAAAAAATGGCGCGTTCGGCATCTCTTTGAGATGGAAATGCAATCCATGCGCTTTCATTTTGAATATCGACAGTTTTTCCGCCTCGGTTATATGTCAACTGTTGCAGTTGACTGCGAATCACTGGACGCGGTGTATTTTGAGGTAAACCATCCACGCGGATATGTACCTCTCCCGTGTCCGGTGCTGTCGACGGACGGCTTACGATATCGGCACAGAATTCAGCAAAGTTGAATAGAGCACGATCGGCGCAATTAATCAACTCTTGTGATACGGCCGAATTGTGCATGACGATTATTTTTACGCCTATTCGGTCGCGAAAACCGCGTAAAGTTGGCGCAAAGTTCACATCGCCACTTATAAGCATTACTGTAGCCTTGGCGCCGTGAGTGTCCACAAATTTACTCATCTGTTCTTTGATCTTCTCATCGGCCGCATTCTTGCTGGTCGACGGTACATGAGCAACAGTAACACCCGCGAGATTGAGTTCTTCGCATATTTGCTGTGACAATTTGCTTGTATCGCAGCTGCAAAAGAATTCGTATTCGCGGTAACCGTAAGGTTTCACGATATATTTTCGTATTTTGAGAACGATATCGTTCGCGGATTTGCTGCGCGGAACACCACAGTTTTCGATGTCCCAAAAGATGCCGAAAGGGGTATTTGCTTCCGGACCCAACATTTGCGAAGACCAAAGTTTGTGAACAGTTCAAATGAACCAAAAGTGTAAATTAAAGAGAGAAGCGAAAAAAACACCTGTTCAATACGAAAAAAGGAAATATTTAATGGGAGTAAAAATCTGTCTTATCAACATTTTGTCAATGAACATTGTTTTTCGAAACGCAAATGTTAATCTTAATTAAAAGCATTGAAAATGTGTTTGCGTTTAGAAAGTTAAGCTCTTTAATCAAATGGTTAAAAGTGTCGACGTCAAGGTTTTCGCGTTTAAAATGCAAAATGCTTGAATAATGACGATTCGATTTGCATATTTAAAATCTAATACAAACACTACAAACAATTATTGCTGTCGCTTTTTTTCTTCTTCTTTTTCGAGACTCGAAAGCCGTACATTTGAGTATATCGAAGCTCGTCTGTATTTTACATTTGAAAAAATGTTTTTATACTGTTCTTCCGTTATTTTTTCTTTTCGAACAAACGTTATAAAAAAAGCGAAAAATTATCATTCACATTGAAAGCGAAAAATCGCAGCGTTAACATTACACCGTATATTCGAACGCGTCGAATGAGAAGATAAAACTTGTGGCGATTTGTGAGTTCGAAACGACGAAACGTTGAAAACGCGAGCGAATCGAATACTTACTGGATTTTAAAGCGAATGCGTTTCAAAGTAAGCATTTAGAATAGATGATTTATACAAAGCGACGTTTGTCGGAATCGAGCAGATTCAATCGATCGCTTGCTTCTCTTCCGCTTTTCGCTCTTTTTCGCGAACCGCAAAATTTTCTTTTTCGACGCTTTTCGCAATTTAAAAATACAACAACATTTAAAGGTAATCATTCGAGTGGGCGGTGCTTACTGCGTAAAGGTATGCTTCACGCATTGCGATCGCCTTCTCTCTCGAATTCGCGTTGCTTTTCAATTCAAACTTGTTCGGTTTAATTTACTTCCGAATTTTAATTATTTTTTTTGACTAATTTTCTTCATTTTCCAAAACAAAACTTTGGTTTTCTTTATATTTTGTCTAATTTGCTTAATCTCTATCGCCACAATCTCATTTACTCTCATTGAGAAAATTTGTTTCATTCGCACTCTGCTGATTCTCGGATTAACATGTTTTTCAATAATTCTACTGTTTTTAAAATGATAAGAAATATTTTGGAAAAGAAAAAGCTTAACATATTTCAGTAATCTGCGTTTCATAAATATTTGTTTACGTCTCATATCCTGTATGAAAACATTACTCAAATTTCAAGTATTGCTTTAACACTCGAATACATAGATTTTATCGCTTACGCTATTTCAACTTAATTAAGTATTTTCCGTTTATTCACTTTATGAATAAATCTTTTTGAATACATATTGAATTACTTCAGTGAAAAAATGCCATTTTTCATAAAGCACACGTAAACAAAATTTATGTTAGATTCATATTTAATAAGTTTTTCAAATGAATGTTAATACATGAATTAATGGGGATCTCGGGATATATTGACTGTCACAATAATCACGGCATGAAATGTGAACTTAATGTCCTTGCTACCGACTTAGTCGTGTTTACCACTGACGTGATGATTAGCGGATGATGAGGATGTGATTGCATTTGATGGGGAATTCGATCGTAATTTACCGGAATTATTCTTAAATTGAGTTTGACATATGGGACACGGGCCTCCCAAATGTAAATCCAATTGAAGCGTGGTCTTATGCTTGATCCCGTAATCGGAAAGTGTGCGTAAATCAGCGAGATCGCGACCGTCCAGTAACAGGCGTTGATCGCATGGCGAAATCCCTTCTTGTTCGTGTATCTTCACCTTTACAATTTCGATCGTCTCGCTTGGATCAACCTGAACTTCAATTGTTTTGTCTGATAAGGTCTTCACATAAATTTTCATTCCATCACGTAAACGTAGCACTAAATGTCGTGAGGAATCGCTGGTTATATTGTAAAAACATAGTGTTCGATCATCTTCCAATTGCTGTCCTGCGAAGAAAAGCAGCTGCTGATCCCTTTTTATCCCTTCTTTCAATTCCATTTTAGCCTTCAAAGACTGAATGGTTTCTTCATCGGTTACGGTCACTGTAATAATTGAGCCGTAAAAAGTGATCAATTGTTGATGAACTTGAGATTCACGGGGTGGGGAGTCAAACGGCGATGATGGAGGGATTTGATGTTGATGATGGTGAGGTTGATTATGATGATAATAATTGTGTCGTAGATGTTCGCCATCCGAAGAGGAAGGCGAATCGAGCGGGTATGCTTTGCCAATGCTAGGCGATCGTTTCACAATTTGGGTTTCTTTCCAAGAGGCAACACGTTTTCTTGAAGAACCTGAACCGTAGATACAATTTCTTGGCGTAGGTTCGCAAGTGTCGCAATCACATTCGTCATCTGCTTCGGTCGGCGATTGTGATCGCTGTTGTTGCTGCTGTTGTTGTTGAGCCAAATATTGTTGCTGTTTTTGCAAACATTCGACATGTTGTTGCAATTTGACGAGCTGTTGTTGGAGCGTATGAACTGCACGCTGTTGTTCAGTTATGAATTGATCCTGTAATCGTTTTAAACTAGTTCTCACATCGCCTAATTGTTCTTCGTGTACACGTTTCCATGTTTTTAATTCGTTTATTTGCTTCTCTTGAGTTAAGACAAGTTCACGTAAATCTGAAAGACAATTGTGTTCTTCGACTTGATTGCGAAGCAAAATTAGACCGCAGCCTTTTTCGCAAATCACAGGTTTGTCGGGATTGAAATCGCATTCGTTGCAATGGGATGAAAGTGATTCGAGCTTAACGACGGCTGGACATCCGAACGATGCTAAAGAAAGGAGAGAAGCAATGCATTGAAAAATTGAAAGATACATTGCGACAACAAACCGAAATCGCATTTTATGTCCAATTTGGCCAAAAAATTTCGCAATACTCGCGGCGCCGGTTTGAGGTCAGTTTTGCACAACGGTTGTCGATCGACGGGACAATTCGATTGTATCAGCAGCCACTCGTTGATACAGGCGTCGCAAAACGTGTGCTCGCAATCAGGTGCTTGCAATGCATCTTTCAATACACAGCAACAAATCGGACATTTTAATTCTTCGTCGACTTCGTGCACGAAACGTGTCGAATCGTAGCCCATTTAAACAAACTGCTCTTGTGTTTCGTTGTCGCGAATGCAAACTGTCGGCGAACGATTTTCAATGAAGCGAAAGCTTATTTATTGTCGCGAAAGAATAAAAAACAAACACTTGAAAGAACGAAAGGAGCGAACACAGCGATCGTTTCGCCGTTGCTGCGTGTGCGACAAACGCACGAATGAATGAATGAAAGGATAGCGAGTGAATGCTGAAAAGAAAAACTACTGTTCGTCTGTTTTCTGACGTCGACAGTACAAATCTGCTTTTCTTTTTCACACTCTTCTCATTTTGCAACCGCGCGATGCATAAATCCATCGCCTTCAACTGTACTTTTGCTGGCTTTAGGCGTGGCTTATTTACTTTATATTTGCTTTTCGACTGTAGCTTTTTTTAATTTCGATTTATTTCGATTTCGCTTTTTCTCTGAATTAAAATTAAAACTAATTTTCAATCTCGTCGATTGCTTATTTGTGTCGAAATATGAGCTCAAAGTTTAAAATTAACATTTTTACATTCGAACACATTAATTTGATTTTGTTATTTGCGCTTACTAAATTGTAAATAATTATTAAGTGGTGGTTGTCGCTTTCTCTCGCTTTCTCTCTCCTCAGTCGATTTAACTTTAAATTTAAAATGTAAAAAATTCAATGTGTGCTAAATGTAATGAATCGATTCAATATTTTTGACAGCCTGGCAGTAAATTATTCGCGCGAAGCGATAAAAAATTGAATTCAATGCTGAACAGTTCAATAATATATTTCAATTTGTTCAATAAAATTTTCTCTTCTTACCTTGTGTTTGATTAAAATTTAAAATTACGTTTAAACGATCGTTTTTTTCTCACAAGCTGCACACACAAACATAAAAATTTTATTTTACTAGCTGCTAGTTATTTTTCACTCGTTCTTCTTGAAATTCAGAAAAAAAAATCTCCCTGATCAGATATTTTTTCAGTTTATTTCAGCTTTTTCCGCCTAACAACATACCGAAAATAGAATTAATTTTTCGCCACAATCAATTTTTATTATGCTCTATCACGCAGTTAGAAAATCCTTTTCGAATGGATTTTTCGCGAGATTCAAAAATTCGAGAGGAAAGATGACACAAGCGATAGAGTGATTCTCGATTTATTCGAATGCTGTGCACATACTGTGCCGAACAGTACACAGGGACAGATTTTAATCTCTTAAACAAAAATATTGATCGTCGTTTTGAACGGCAAGAAGAAGAGAGCGACTATCTTATTATGTGTCATTTCGTTGCAATACTCATTTTCTCTCTTTTTCGCTGGCATTGAAAATACAAACTTCAAATACTGTTTTATTGAAAGATAATAAAGCAGCTTTTAGTTGATGAATAAAGCTGTTAGAATATATAAATTTAGGTTAGAGCTTGTTTCGTAATTTTTTTTTCATAGCGAAGGCTGATTGTAATTAAATCAGCCGCAATGAAAAATCGCTGGCATTTGAACACATTCTGTGCTACGTGTGTAATGAAATTGTACAATTGAGTAATTTTAGCCTGAACAAAAAAATGTCGTGCGATATTTTACGTAATTGCTTTAATTACAATTTTTCTTCTTCTTTTCTCGCCAACTCGTTCGCTTCATTAATTTTTATTCATTTTTATATCAATTTAGCGAAAATTATTTACGAATGCTTTTGTAATTATCACTTTTAGCGAAACTAGTCGTGATACAAGCTAAATATGCCATAAGCAAATGTCAGGGTGAATCGAGTTTTTTTTTCTTTTTAAATGTTTGAAATAACTTTAAGGAAATACATTATCAGGAAGTTATTTGATTTTTAACATTCAAATAGCTGCAAGCTTGAACCTTATTTTAATATTTTAATTGATTACTAGCTTTCATTTTTAATCAGCTTAATTTTTTATTTTTTCGACTAAATGATTATTCCGCTTTAACAAGTAATTATACTTTATTAATTGGATGAAATTTAGTTAAAGCATTGAGTATATTGCTTTCAAAAAATAAAATCAACTCGATTGCAGGTACGCTCAATTTAACAAAAAGCTACTTCAATAATGTTAAACTCTATTGATTCAGGCGTTTTTTTGTTTACATGACTGTACACTTGTGTCCAATAACATCTTTCATTCTATTGTTCTATTGCTTTGTAAAAAAGCAATTTAAAGAGAATTCAAAAGATTTTTAGAACATCATTGTTCTATGAGTAGAAAAAAGTTCTCTCTACACAAAGCATTGCACACAAAAGGAGAAATTTTTTGTTCGGAACAATATAATGCCCAATTGAATTTTTTAATTGATAAAATTTTATTCAAAAAGTTGCCTCAAAGTCATATGTTGAAAGAATATTCACAACACATCAATGGTGAGATATTCAATGACTTTTGTATCAAATAAATGTCATTTTCAGTAAAAACTTTTTTTCATATTCTAGAAAATGAAGCTGCAAATA
>NCKU01000305.1:0-47480 GCA_003675995.1 Dinothrombium tinctorium
TAATCACTTTAGAAACAGCTTTTAATTTGTGAAAATGATCAAAATTGCTGGACCTCAAAGTCAGGCGAACAAGTTCTTTCTTAAAGTAAAACTGAATTTTGATATCCCCAACTTGTTTACTTTATAAAGGTTTGACTGTTTATCAGAAAAGCAAAAACAGCATTTTTGCGCACCTTATCCCAAAATAAGCGCAACACTTACAAATGCTCATAACTTTAAAATATTTGAACAGAGCTTAAATTCTTTATGTTAAATTTTATAAATGATATAATAGATGTTAGATTATATAAATCATAATGAACTTGAGTTTTGACAAAATATTTTTAAAGTTGTCGGTGTTTTAAAGTATTGCGTTTATTTTGGGGCACGGTGTAATAGTGTTTGAGTAACATTTAGACTTAACTCTGATAAATTCATTTATTTTTAAGATCAAAATTGAGAAAATGCGTCGTTTAGACTTCGATAAAAAATCAATCGAAAGAAGAAAATTTATCGCTGAAAATTATTCACCAATGAATGCCTACTTATATACTTTAGACAACACATTTTTCGACACCAGATTCTTGAAAATTGTCGAAGCAGCGAAGAAGTCGAATTTGGAGCAAATGCTAAAATATATTGATGTCGTATCTAAAGGTTTTATTTTATCTAATCAATTTCATTCTTATTTCATGCATGTTGTTTTGCAGAGCAAAGAATTTACTCGTTTCCTGTGTTTACGCGAAAATTTTGCCAAGATTTCATAGAAGAAATCAATCATTTTGAAAACTCAGCAATGCCAAAAGAGAGACCAAATACAATGAATAAATATGGTGTAAGTTTGTACTCCAACAAAATTCACTAAAATTTATCAATTTCAACTTCAAACAAAAGGCACTCATAGAAGTTTAAATTAATTTTCGTTTTTCATTATCTCACTATCCAGATATTACTGAACGAAATCGGGTTTGATGATTTTCTCACTTCTATGCGAAACATTGTTAGTCAGATTTCGAATATTTTCTATGCTGATTGGGGTGGAAAAGACTTGGATAGTCAAAAAGCATTCACTGTTCACTATAAAGAGGGTCAGGATCTTGAATTGGCTACACATTTTGACAATTCCGAGGTTTGTGAGCAAAATATGTGCTTGGAAGCACTTAATCGAAGCTTTCCTCAATTTCGAATTTTTTTTTTAATTAGATTACTTTAAACATATGCGTGGGAAATGTGTTCACCGGAGGAGAACTCTTCTTCCTAAATAATAGAGATTGTTATGATGTAAACTCTATCATTAGGTTTATTCACGATATTGGACGAGGTGTTTTGCACCTGGGAAATCAATTGCATGGTGCTATGCCTATTGAATCAGGAGAACGATATAACATAATTTTTTGGATGCGATCGTCGAAAGTAACGAAAACTATTCAAAGATTGCTATTTAACTGAATTTAATGCAGGTGAGAAACAAAAAATGTCCAATGTGTCAAAAGGCTCCAGAATTGGTTCCGGTTTTGGACGAGGGTGATGGCTTCATGTGAATTAAAAAGTGATTTAAAATGATATATTTTACACGTTGTGTTAGTTTAATTAAAGATATTTCATCAATACGATACAATATGCATGCAGAACTTTTATACATTCGAAAGTGCAATCAAATTTCAACAGTATAGCTCGAGATTAGCTTATTACTCGCGGCTTGAAGATCGGACAGCGAGTGAAAACTTTTTTGTTTCTTCAGAAAATTGAGGAGGTAATCTGAGCCAAGTTCTCTCAATATAGGCACCAAATCAACGAACGTATTTACAAACGCTGGCTGAAGTTGTTCTTCGTAGTCATATGATAAAGAGAGTAATTCGTGAGCTAAAAACAAGCAGTTGTTATAAAACAAGGCCACTTTAACAGGCGACTGGAGAAGATCGTTTCGATGAATTCTGGTAGATACAACGATATACAGTTCAAACACATTGAGAACCGTTTTAAAAAGGCCAATGCGAAACTCTGCCGATTTTTCTAAGAATTCTGCTATCGTTTCGCGAATCAATTCTTTCAAAATAATCATCGATTGACTCACTTTGCAATGCGAAAAGCACGGAAATCTTTCGTCGAGCTCGTTCTTACATTCAAATGAGTGTACACCGGTGTCGAGATGGCAACCAACTTCTTCTACTGGATAGAAATCTCGCTTTATAAGTTTTCTCGCTTTAACCAAAATGTTTTGAAATACTTTTGACACAAAATGAAAAGTTAGGTTTGATAACAATTGATCCAACTTTGGCGATTTTTCAGATAAAAAGCCATTCACAATAAGAGTGTTTTCGAAACTACTAGTTGTTTCCAAGAGTTTCTGGTATTCCGGTAGCTTTGTTTGATCGGTTGGCATTGAGGGTATAACTATTTCGTCCATTACCCACGAAAAAATTTTTTCGGCCTTTCTTGCGAAATATTTAACGAATAGACTGCTATCCGATTTTGAAGTGGCAACCGTTATGTAATAAAATATTAATTCAATCTTTTTTATTTTAACACAAGGGGAAACAACATGTGTTTCGTTTCGATTCGTAAACAGGAATCTAATATTGTTTTCACTAACTTCGAAATGTTCAATTTTGTCTTTACGGTAAGGTTCGAGAATATTCTCCATCAAAAAATCACCAAATTCAAAGACCAATGCTTGAAGCAAACTCAACTCATCGAGAGCCTTCAATAAGTCGCCGAAATCAATTTTATTACAAACAGTGTCAATACTAAAAATAAGCATTCCTTTGTTTTGTGAAACGTCAAATTCGCTTTTAAAATGAAAAATTTTATTCCATATTTGTCGGCAATCACTGAGCAACGATTCGCGAATCAAAGAAGTGTCCGTTTCAATAGCACGCAAAACAGAGTCTGCTTCATCAGTTAAATAGGAATCGACTATTTTTTCATGAAGAAGCTGACAAATAGTTTTTTCTTCTTCAATTGCTTCATTTATTTTAGCAACCGAAAGCGCGTACTTGCATTGTTTCTTCATCTCAACACTTTCTTCGATCAAGCGATCGATTGCTTGAAATCTTTGAACGAGCTCAGCGAAAGGTGCCAAAGAGCGAATGTATTCCGATTTCGAGTTCGCATCTCTGAGTGTCTGCTCGAGTTTAGCAACAAGAGTCGCCTCCAAAGAAGAACATTTGGTGCCGAAATCAGTGCACAGTTGATTGTACCTATTACTGCATGCGGCAATAGTGGCACACAACGTGTCGACCCTTGTGTGCGTCTCCCCTAATTGATACACTTTTTCAGCGATATCAGAGCCTAAATGTTCGATGTCGCATTCGATGAGTGCGATGAGCGCGTTGACGTCGAGTCGCTGTCGAACGTGTTGCTGAAAGCGGTGTTTGAGGTACGCGTCGAGACACGAAAAGGAAGACATCGTTTAGATACACTCTTTCAATGGTTTATGTACACACATCATTTACAATTGGTTTCTGCGCACGCTTGTGGCGCCAATTTCAACTCAACTAACTTTTCATAATCATTTGACTGCAATGGCAAACAGTGCGAAAAGTGACTCGCGTTAGCCATTAATTCAGGTATCCTCTGCATTGAGGAGCGTCGCAAAGACATGGAATCTTCTCGTCCTCAATTGGAAATTTGTAATCATAAGTTATCTCTTCATTTATGTTTATCGGCTGCTTTGAATATATTACTATCTTCTTTTGTCCCTCGACGGTTATTACTTTAGCATAGCAATTCGGCTAAAATTATACTCTCATTTTAGATTCTACCACCGAAAAACGATCACTTACATTGCAGCTGTGGTTAATAAATCTTGCTAAGTTTCCATACTTTGTAGCGTCGATTATAGTTTCCAAGTCAACTCTGAACAAATATGAACTCCCTATTCCCATTTCATTATACTTTTTCTCTCGCAAATCCGCAACAACGGGTCGCACCATTTGTCCAACATATTCAATAACCATTTCGTCGGCAGCAATTGGTTCCAATGCAAATAAACCCCAATCGTGAATTGTGCTCCTCGCAAACTTTAATTGCTTTTTACGGAACTGGATGAAAAAGAAAGCTATACATAAGAATGAAGAAAAACGAACAAACCTGTAATTGATTAAATTTTAGAAGATCGCTCCATGCTGCATCCACACTAGCGAGCAATCGCCTTTGGTTTGACCTAGCCTCTCGCGTCGACTGTTGCGCTGTGGGCATTCGTGCTCTTAATTGCTTAGATTGTTCGTGGTCACTTTCATCAAGACGTTTTGCTTCACGGCTTTTGTTAACGTAAGAATGCTGAGCTTTTTCTTTCGAATCCATCTTATAATAACCTTCGGATCGAGCACAACCAGTGGCATGGACTCTGACGTTTTCTGTTTTTCGTTTTTTCTTCGGAGAAGGAACATTTGTTGGGGGATGATCTACCCAATGAGTGTCGTTTAACCACCATATCTGTGTATCTTCTTGTTGCAACATCGCTTCATAACTTCGCTTCAAATAATTAATGTCTTCCGAATCAATTCCAGTTTTAAGAAATTCGTACAAAATGTTCATCTCATCCATAATTGAACGAGGATTATAAACGGGTGGCGGTGTTTCAGGCTTCACAATCATGTCGAGTTCTTCCAATTCATAGTTAACATCAGATTTTTTTGCAGTTCTTTTGGCTTTTCTCCACTCAGAAGCGACAGTATACATATTGTGATTGAATTCTGGTGAAATTGCAGCTTTCTTACGATATTGTCTTCTGTTTGATTTGACTGAAACTTGTGGTTGTGTCTGCTTACTGTACAAATGATCGGATATAGGGGCAACAGTTTTCTCATTTTGCTCTCTACCCTTTGGAAAAGAGCCGCGCGCAACAGCGTCAATCACAGTGTCAACAGTCGGCTTAGTAGCGGATGGCAAACAATAACTATGATCAAACGCAACAGACTCTTGTGGTGTTTCTCTTTCTACAGCTTCAACTTCAGAAGCAGAATCAGTATCACTAGTGCCTTTTGGTCGCGCACTTTTCAATTTTTTCAAAGAATCCACATGCTTTTTCTTCTGTTTGGTCTCAGAAGGCTGAAAGGCACTCGCGAGAGATATCAAAGCTTCAGAAGCCTCATATTCTAATTTACTCATAGATTCTTCTTCCTTATCAGCTGAATCGTCATTCGCCAATATTTTTTCTGCATCTACTTCAGACTCGACTTCTTTTTCACTTTCTGCAGACTCATATGATGATTCAGCTGAAGACCGTCGTGATGAGGACATTGACTTGTTTTTCGGAGATTTACTTGCTTTTCTTCTTTCAATAAGTGAAGATCGGCTTTTAGATGAGGATTCAGAGTCATCATCACTGGCAGAATCTTCCTCATCACTACTTGAATTAGAATCTGATGTTTCATAACTACTACTGCTACTAGTACTGCTGCTGCTGCTGCTGCTAATATCGTCTCTTTGTCTCTCGATTTCTTTTCCGCTAACTCTGGATGAAACTGACGAATCGTCATCTGAAGAATCTGCTTGTAGATCCTCAACTACAGCTGCTGCTCTATTTTTCTTAATATTCTTTTCGCATGACTTAAAAACATTAAACGAATCTTTCTCAGTTTCATCATCTGAGTCGAATTTCTTCGCATCGATGGTTTCATCATCATCCATTTGAGGAGAGGGTGGTTTGTATTTCCTTCTGAAAGATGGCATTTTCGGGATAGAGGCTCTGAGTCCCAAACCCGAACCAAAATTTTCTGCAAATGAGCCATAGGTGTTGTCAGGCTTATCAAAAACAGAGGAAATAATAGACCATTGAGATCTTTCGTCTCTGTTTCGGACGGGAATTTCTTCTTCTTTTATAACACGCCCACGAGCTTTCGACTTTTGTTCGTTATCATCCCACCATGCTTCATAGCTTTTAAAAGCGGTGCTCTCAATCATCTTTTTGAATATATCTTTCTTAATTATTTCTTTAAGCTCCGCCACGACTGATTCCAAGACTGCCGCAGTCAGAGGTTCTCTTCGGGCTTCGTTGGCTTCTCTGTGCTGTGGCTCCAAGCTTTGGCTGATTTTACCTGAAAGTTCAGAAGAATGTAGAGTTGGTTGTGGCGGAAAGCCGGGAAACGTAGAATATGCGAAGCCTGTAAAAATTCCAGGCGATGTAAATGGAAAACGGAAATAGGGATGCCTCGCAGAGGCTGACATTGCAAGATTTGAATGATTATATGAAGTAAAGGGGTATGTCTGAAAATGTGAACCAATGGTTGACGGAGCAACAAAATTTTGATGTGCTCCTGCAGGAGTACCCGTAAAGACACCAGATCCCATTCCGGGTTTCCATATGCCCAAGCGAGCCATCATTTGGACTTGTTCGCTGGGATACATTGGGTGATGCACAATACCTGAAGCAGTTGACATATCACTTGTTATCTGTAGCTTTTCACCACTGCTTAAAGATGACAGCGACATTTTGTCGTCGTCGTTGTCATCTTCCTCTTTAATTTTTTCGCTGACGACCTTTTTCTGCCGATTTCGCCTGCGTCTTGATACAGGCTCATCTTTGACCGGCGTAGCATCCGGTTCTTCTTCGTCGCCGTTAGCTACTTTAAACTCGTTTTCGCTATCATTGTCATATTCTTCATCGCTGTCCAAACATGGTTCTTTCCCCGAATCTATTGCTTTCGTAACTTTATGCCACTTAATATAATCAGAGGCACTTATGAATGGAGATGGAGGAGTACCAAGAATAGCATCCGATTCTTCTGCTCTTGACTTTCGGTTATCTTTGTAATAACTCGAAGAATGTTTTTTACTAAATTGTGTTGGAGAGCTGTGATGAGAGATGAAATCTTTCGGCTCAAAGGGAGGACTACCAAGACCTGACATTCCGCCGATATCGCCTAAAAAACTTGGTGCCATTCCTTTACTATGCTGTTTTAGTAAGAGTTCAATTCTTGAATCTAAGCTTTCACGAACAGGACTTTTATTTACAGATGGATCAGGATAACTGCTAAAGCCCCCTATTTCGTGCCACTGGGTCGATTGACTGCAATTTTCCCATGTGACCGGTGGCTGTGTATGGTTCCATGGCTTTGTAGCTCCTTGATTATTGTATTGATAGGTGCCTGGCCCGTAGAAACCACTCTCAATGTTCATTGGTGTAGACTGATTTGAACGATAACATGAAGATGGAGGGCAATAATTATTTACATTTTCAGAATTGTACATGAAATCAGAGTTTGTCGATGGAGTGATACTATTAAGATGAAGTGGTGGATTTCCGGACGCTGTAGCCTTATCGGTATCGACATGATCGCTATTAATAAAAGAGTCTTGGTTCTGTGGCTGAGATACCATAGGTAAGGAAGGTAGTTGCGGTTGAGGTGGCGGTGGTGGAGGTGGTTTTGGAGGATTGACTATTGATTCCATTGTTTGGAGTATCTCTTTACCTGTATTTAAAAGATGATAAAGTTTTATTTGCAACTTACGAATGACATTACCAAAGGAATCTAAAAACACTTTTATTTTGTTGCCCATCACAGAAGTTTCATTAAGCTTTTCCACACATGCTTTTGCTCCTTGAGTGAACATAAAAGTGACTCTTGCCAAACCAAGATGTTTTTTGGTTTTTGGATGGTAGATGATTTGGGCTTCTTCTACAGAACCGAATTTCTTCACCATATCTTCTAGAAACTTTTGATTGATATTGTCATTTAAATTAGTGATTGAGACTTCGACAGGCGGAGGAGTTCCAACATAATGACTATCAATCTTTGAGCAAATAATGAGAATTTAGCAAAATATTCAATAAACGAACTAAGCGTACCTTAAATCGAGTGGAAAGCAGGAATAGTGTTTCGGGTTTGGCCCAAGCAGCATCTTTTTTCCGCTTTCTCGGGTCTTGAATGATGAGAGGAGCGTAAACACACTCTTTCTGTAAAGTTTCAGAAGGAATCAGTGAAGGAGAGAATGACGGGATACTAACCCCGGGCACGACTCCTTCGTATCGATATATTTTCGGAGCGCCTTTAACAAGACAAGGGTCGGAGATAAGTTTCCAATTTCCATTTTTGTTGGGTTTCTTAACGAGCGTTTCTTGCGAAGAGTTGTTGTGCAAATTGGACACGCTTCGAGCACTTGTCGTGCCTCCACTCGGAGCAATTCCATTGATTGCTGAGAAGAGAACGCAAAGGTGAGAACAATTGTAGCGAACGCGAGCACACGAACCTTGATTCTTTGCCGATTGCTGCTTCTGGTTACTTGCGGGCGACGCACACAGCAAAAAAGGTTTGTCGGCGCTTTCGGAGTCCGAAGTTCTAACTTTAAAAGAGTCCGACATTTGCAAAGCGCGAATTATTCGAAAGACGCTGCTTTGAAACGAGAGACGCTCGAATCTAACCTGCGGTAATCGCCATCATCTCGACGTTTAGCGCGAGCCTATTTCTCGGTCGCTGCTATTTGCACACCACTCGTGAGACTATCCTCAGAAAACTATTTCAGGCCGTTTCGTGCTTTTCCACTATTTTTTTAGCGCTTTCAATGTTCATTCCGTTGCGGGAGCACGGATCCGACGCAAATGACCGCTCGCAATGCGGGTGCGGGCGGCGAGTGCTGCTTGCTCGCACTCGGCTCACAATCATTTCGAGCGAGTGTTCGACTGTGTTTTGCGCTCTCTTCTCCCGCGGCCGCCAACCTAAGCGAGCGGCGAGGCGGATGCGGTGTCCGACGAGTGTCTGGAAGCGGAGAGTGCGGCGAAACGCGGCGATCGGAGCGCGCTGCTGTGTGCCCTCCGCACACAGCATTCGCGACGAGTGCAATGCGCAACGGTCCCCATGTGAAGGCAGGAGCACAGAATGTAAAGAATGTCTTTTGAGTCGTTTGTAAACAGAGAGCGAAACGAAAGACAGACTACGAGCGAACTACGTCCGGACTCCTCGCAGTCACGATTCCCTCAATTCGCACTTAACTTTGACTTTCCGCAATTCAATATTCCGAACCTGAACGTGCCGAATTTGAGCGAGACGCTCGTTTCCGCGCCTCAAAACATCGCCCGATTTATGTCTTTTAATTCGAATCGAAACTCGTCGAATTGCGAGAATTGCGGCGAACGTTTCAACATTCTTGTTCGACGAAAGGTTCACTCTCTTTGCCCTGAATACGTTCATTCTCATTCTATCGTAGAAAACGTGTGCTGACTGTCGAATGGATTTCTGTTGCGATTGCATCGCAAGGGATGTGAGAAGAGGCGAAGCCCCACGTAATCGATGCCGTCGTTGTCGCATCTTCAGCATGCGGCCACTCGACCGCAACGCTTTGATGAGTTTACGTGTGCGAGACTTAAAATGGTTTCTCGACAGCAGAGGTGTTTCCTCACAATTTTGTAATGTAATGCGCCTACAGTGTGATCGCATTAGGCTTATCTTTGTTTTTTTTTTTCAGGAAAAGTCCGAACTCGTCGATCTCATTTTGCAACAATCAAACGATGGATTTCATCAACGCACTTTCCTGAACCCCTCATCGAGTCAGTCAAACGATGATTGCGATAATGATTCTAATTGGGTGTTTGTCAACCGCGATGATATAGGTGAAACTTCGAGCGATGTTCTCTGCTCATCTAGACGTGCGACTCAAAGAGTAGAAGAAGTAATCGAGCCTCCAAATTCAGATATTGATGTTAACGAAGAGACTAAGCTGTTTAACATTAATGATTTGAAGAGTGAAGAAGAAATCTATAATTTAAGCGTTCGTCAGTTGAAACTTCTTTTGACACGCAACTTCGTTGACTACAAAGGATGTTGTGAGAAAGAAGAACTCGCTAAGAAAGTCGTGCGCTTGTGGCGTGACACACAGAAGAGTGAAGTCAAAGGTACACTCGCATCTTTTGTTTCACTAAATCATTTGTTTATTTCAGATCCCGACACTATTGACGATATCAATTTGTGTAAGATTTGTATGGAGCGAGAAATCAACTGCGTGTTATTAGAATGCGGACATATGGTTGCTTGTAGTGATTGTGGTAAAAGGCTCAGTGAATGCCCTATTTGCAGGCAATATGTTGTTCGCATCATACGAACTTTCAAATCATAGAGTTGTTGCATAATTCTAGTCGAGTTTAATTGAATTTCCTTTTGTGTCCATTGCGAATATATTACAAAAGTTGCTACATTTATCAAGTTTCACTATTTTTAAAGGTAATTGAAACTCGGTATATTTTACAATAAAACCATCATTATTTCGGTATTCTATCACAACAATACCATATTTTGATCGTAAATGATTATTCGATCGAGTTATCACAGTTTCCTGTTCTTCACAATTTTCTCTGAACCATTTGTGATGTGAGAGAATGAGAAATGAAGACCTATTCCACCATTTACATTTTAATTTTTGAACTCTGAAAAAATGCTTTATGCTAGCATATTCTGTTGACATCACACCGAACTTGCTATGGCCAAGATCCAAAGTATGTCCTAATTCGTGAATACATGTTCCAATAGTTGCTGCACAAAGATCCAATACTCCCCTGCGAAAAAAGATAAAATTACCGCTTATAATGAATTTTTTACCTCTCAGTTTCTGAGTCAAATTTCTCATTTTGACATAATTTCAAAAACATATCGCGGACACCATTGGGTAATGTGAATAAAAATGGAGTTCCAATCAATGCTAAACCTCCTCCACCTAAAGCGACTGAGCCTCGACTAAGTTTAAGTAGTTTTTCATATTTCAAATTATGCCCATTATCGATTTCAATTTCACATCGAGTAAATGAACAGAGCGTTAAAAATTTGCAATGCGGACTGAACAATTCTGATTTGATTAATTCAGATGCAATATAACGCCACAATTGTTGTTGATCAAGCAACCAGAGCTCTTCATTTGTTTTCTCAACAAGTAAAATGTGAACAAATGGTTGAATCTCGCTTTTAGTCTCAAAGTTTAATGATTGTCGATTGAGTGAAGTTGACGCGAAAAAACATTGTATCACCAATGCTAAAAAACTAATTTTTTCGATAGCAGATAAAATAGAAGAATCGTAAATCAATGGTGCCTGATACTTTCCTCCGTCGAATATATCACCTTTTGAATCTTTGCATAAAACATAGACTAATTTGATGAGTTTAGTTGCATTTGTTCGATGAAATAAGAGATTGAATTTTAATTTACATTTTTTAAAGTCATTGTTCACTGTCAGCAGAATTGTGTTATTTTCTGAGACGAGTTGAACAAACGCGACAAAACAGCCGTCAACAACTGGCCATTCGATGCATTCGTCGTTGTAGTAAACACTTAAAAATGAAGACTCAATATGATGGATGCTACCCTTCAACAAAACCAAAGGAGTGTTCACACAATCGTTATTACGAAGATTTGTTATTTTAATCATATTTAATTTTCTTTTAATCGGAATTGTTCTGATTACATCGTTCGTTTTGCACTTCCTCCAAATACGATCCTTTAGTCCTTTCTATAAGCCACTGAGGTAACGGTTTATTCCAATCCTCAGGCGGAGTTTGTCTATATTTCCAAACATTATTTGCTGTCAACGAATCTTTTCTTTTTTGCTGTCGTTTCGATTCGTTGTCGAGTACTCGTTTCTAAAAATTCCAATGAATTGTTCGGAAGCGGAAGCAAGCAGCATACGCTTACCAGAGAGTGGAAGTCAGCGTTATCTCTGAACGCGAGGCAATCTTCGTAATCATTTTTCCACCCGCTGCAATCGAGTGTTTTACCAAAAACAAAGCGTTGGTGAAATCGAGACAAATAGCGGCTACACTCGCGAAACTCGTCGTAATACCATTGACACGGGCGCACCTAAAAACGAATGTTCGATAAACTCGAAGCTGGATTCGAGTCGATTGCGGCTATAGTACTTTGAACTCTTCTAAAAATTTGTCGTCGTCCATAACGTGGTTGCTGAAACCGTCGCGGCCACCCTCTCGGTTAATCGACGATTTTCAGTTGCTATTGACCGGCCTTCGCGAAGCGTCCGCCACCGAATCACTGTCGCCACTAACGTGTGACGCATCTATCAGCTGTGATCTCATTTTGTTTACATCTCAGTCGCAGAAAGTGATCATTGATAGTGGACACTCCGATTCAACCTCCGACCGACACTCGACGAATGGGCCTTTCATTTGAAGACGACTTTTATTATAAAACCATTCAACGATTTGCGCGATCGATCGCCAAATTGGAGCCTACTCCTGGCGACAAGTTCGATGCGTTCTTCAATACTTGTCCGCAGCCAACAGGCGATGGAGTCTATGTTTTAGATCAAAGAGCACAGGCATCGATTGTCGCGCTCGGAATTTATTTGATTGAATCTGGACTTCAGTTCAAACAAAAAGTAATCGACTATTTACTCAATATCCTCAACGCTCTTCCAAAAGCTTTTTGGAAAAATGATATTAAACTTCATCCTACTGATCGCGTTCCCGTTCCCGAAAGATTTAGCTTCTGTCTGAATACGCTTCTATCTGATTGTGCCTCGCTTTGTGAGCCTGAAAGACAGAGGATAGTTCAATCACAAATCGACTTTATCGTTGACCTTTCAAACAGAATTGTCAATTTTGTAAACGATAAGGCAGCAAACAAAGACGAGAAATGTAAGACAGTCTTTGAAAAATACAAAACTGATGATAAAATTTTTAGATCTGTGCAAGTCCATTATTCCTTTATACATTGGAACTGTTCGAGCGGTTGGGCGTACGATAAACAATGTCTACACAACTCCACTCTTTTTGCGTCTCTTTCCTGTTCCTCCCGCCCCTCCTTTAGTTGATCAGTCTCAAAATTTTTCCGGAGTGAGTATTTCTTACTCAAGTCTTGGGAAATCGAATTCTGGCTCCCTTTCCAAAAAGCAAACGTTGCCGAATTTTCAAAGACTGTTGCCTCGATCATTTTCCACGTTATCGACAAGTGCAACATGGACTGCTGGATTATCCAGTCGAGATTCGGGAGCAGATCTACTTTCTTTGTCCAGCGTTTCAGCATTCCAAAGTCGTGCCTCTTCATTTCAGTATCAACCTTTGAGCATCATGAATGACTCCGTTGGCGAAACGCGAATATTCTTCTTTAAATTTGGTTCTTGTTATAGTCAATTGACAAGAAATGACGAAACTGAATTCTCAAATCTGGAAAATACTGAAAAGCCATTCAGTTTTTCACTTTTACATTTACAAAAAATCCTTTCAGTATCGAAAAGAATTTTATCGCGAGAACTATTGCAATCTTTGGATGAACTTGCTTCAGATGTATTCAATAGCTCCAATATATCATCATTTCCTTACAAAACATTGAGCGAAATATTGACCTTAACGACCTTAGCTTTGTTGAAAGAGCTTGTATCAACTGAAAAAGGTCTTCCTCTTTCATTCACTAAAGAAGTTCAGGAATTTGTAAAAACATGGTTCATATCTGGACAGATTGACCACTTAAATAAGCAGCAGGATTCACAAGGATACAATGGGTTCAACACTTTTAAATTGAACATTCAATCAGACGCTGTATGCGTTGATCTATTAGTGTGGGCAGCTACCGATGAATTGGCCGCAGATTCTCTTTGTAATCGATTAAATGAAAAAATCAACTCTTCTCACGGCCATAAATTAGTTTTGTCGCATTTACCGCTACTTACAGTATGTCTTGATGGTTTAGGAAAGCTCTCGCAAAAGTTTCCTAGCCTGGCAGATGTGAGCATAGCTTCTTTAAGGGATTTTTTGATAAACCCTTCACCGATTTTGCTAAAACTTCACAAGCAGCAGTGTGACATTCAAACTCGGACTGGAAAATTTAGCATAACTGTTTCAAACGAAGGCTCCACTCAAACTCTAAAGTCAACAAATATTGGTGGTACGGCAAATGTAATCTATGAAAAATTGCGTGACAGAGCTGTTCACAATCTTTGCATTGCTCTACGCAGTGGACTTACTGTTGATCCTCATTGCATACAAGCTTTCATAGCTTCAATCTCCAATAGGATGTTTCAGGCAGAAAAAAGCGATATGGAATCCACCTTAGTGTCTACTAATACCATCATTACTTTGGGAAGAATAGCTGTAAAGTTGGCAGATACACCGCGAACGATGGAATACATTCTACAGTTCTTTCAACAGCGTTTTTGCAGGCCAGTATCACATCTTGATACATTAATCGTGGAGCAGCTCGGGGAAATGATTATAGTTCCAAATCGAGATGTAAGTAAACTTACAATTTTCTTTCGATTGTTTATCGTCTCACTCTTGCTTTAGCCTCACGTTTACGAAGATGTAATGAAAATGTTTACTTTGATCACAGTACAATCAAGTTCCGCTTATAATGCGGATGATCGAAAACAAGGATTCCGGTAAATGGTTTTGTCTTTATAGATCTTACCATTTTTTTTTTCTCCCAGACATGTTTCTTTGTCAGTGATAAATGCTTTGCATAATGTTGCCTCTAAGATTGAAGGAGAAACAGAACAACAAGAGTTGTTAGGAAGACTTTTGGAATTGTTCGTTCAACTGGGATTAGAAGGAAAGCGAGCAAGTGAGAAAGCTCCTGCTTCTGTCAAGGTAAATTTTACTCTCTCAGGCGTTAATTATCATTTTATTATTAATTTAATATCTGATTATTTATCCTGGTAGGCATCAAGTAGTGCTGGTAACTTAGGAGTTCTCATCCCCGTTATTGCAACGGTATGCAAGTTTTATAATTAGAGAGCGGATTTTGTGTTGTACTACTCCCGACACAAAAAAGTATACAACTTCGCAAATGATGCATCACTGTTGTGTACACTTTTTGTGTCGGGAGTAGTACATACAAAACACACAAATGAAAAATTACTTATGATTAAGTAAAAACAAACTTATTAAGCCAAAAATGCTTTTTTCTCAATTTATGATAATGTTGGGCTACTTTTCTAAATATAAAATATTTCTTCACTTTAATCAGCAGATTTAAAAACTATAAAAATATTTTTTAGTCAATTTTTAATTAAAATATAGCCACACTTTTAAACCAACAAAGTTCGAGCTCTCTTTTGTAACCAGTAACACATTTTGTCCATTTAAAACCACATGGACAGGAGTATTTAAAACCACACAAAATCAGCTCCTCATTCATAAGTTATAAGATAAATTCTTTGTTTTAATAGCTTATTCGGAAAATACCTCCAATAATGAATCCCAAGCCTAGACTTCATAAATTATTTCGAGATTTCTGGCTTTACTGTGTAGTTATGGGTTTCACTTCAGGCACTAGCCTTTGGCCGCGTGATTGGTACGAAGGTGTGAAAGAAATCGCTGCAAAGTCACCATTACTGAAGTCAAGAGAACACCTAAGATCAGAATTACAATACAATTCAGCAATAAGGAATGATACTGTTTCTGGTGTAGAACTTCAGGAAATTCGCAATCAGATTTTAAACGAGCTTGATCATCCTTCTGAAATAACTCCTATCGTCAACAAGTTATCCTTTGCACAATGTACTTATTTGTTGTCTGTGTGTAGACTTGAAACATTCCGCGTTCAAAATCAGGTTGAGGGCCAATCGCCATTTTCTATTTTATTGCAATATTTGGAAGATAATACTATTCAAAAAGATAAGGATGGAATGTGGCAATGTATCCTTAGTGTTTCCGATAAAGTATTTAAAGTGTTTCTGGGAGTTATGTCAATTAAGGTAGGATAGTCTAATCAGTATCTTTTTCTAATTTATTTCTTAAGCCACGAAATAGAGAAAGAGATGTTGAATTGGAGGAGTATGCAACACTTCTTTTGGTTAAATTTAACCATAGACAGAAGCAAATACGACGCGTTGCAGACAAATATTTAAGTGGTTTAGTCGACAAGTTTCCTCATCTTTTATGGAGTGGAAAAGTTTTAACTACTATGCTTGACATTTTAAATGTTTTGGGCTTTTCTCTTAAACTTGATCCAAATGAAGAAAATCCAGAATTAAGCATTCCAAATTGCAAACATACCATACAATGTACAGACACTTTGGAAGCGCGAGAGGTAACCCACATCATTGACTAGCTCGTGTTTTCATTTACTCTTTTTTATTTTAAGAATATTGTTCGAGATTTTGCAGCCCGATGTCAAGGAATAATACAAGAAGCAATGAAATGGGCTCCTCATACAACTCGTTCTGTCTTGGAAAATTATCTATCTAGTAATGAAAACGCAATATTAGGGTTAAGCCAACATAGTGGCGTGTCGTTGGCAATAGAAAGTGTTATTCAATATTCAGGTTTAAACTCGCTTTCTTCTCCACTTTCCTCCTCAACGTTAGACCGATGGCCAACTTGTGTGAAAAATAATTGCTCTGAATTCATCTCATCAATGAATCTTCGCAGTTATTACATCGGTGAAATTTCAGGAGCTTTGAACTTTCAGGAAAGCGACCAGGTTGAAAAACTTTTGGAGAGTTTTTGGCAAAGTTGCAAAGACAAAAATGTTAAACTTCACATTGATTGTGTTTACAAAATTTCAGCAATTTTAATTGTTATGACCAAATGGGATCGCGAACTTATTCACACCTTATGCTGGGCTCCAATAAATTTTTTCTCCCATGAAACAATCGAAAGTGTTATTTCTTGTTGGAATTGGATTCTAGCTGCTCGGTCAGATCTTGAACTTCAAGTACGTTATTTTAAATATCTAATAGAATTTGAGATGTCTTGATCTTTTAGTTCATTCGAGAAATGGCCTCAGCATGGAATGCAAGTATCGACCGTAGATTAGGTTTATTTGCTCCCGATCCCATACAAGTTGATCCTTTATCACCTCAGGAGGGGACAAATTTTGCTCCTAGTCCTCCATATATTGGTGCTCATAAGCAATGGATCAAGGTGAGCATATACAGAAAAAACGGTGAATATTTAAATCTTTTTTTAGTTTCTGATTGAAAGAATCGAAATTGCAAAATATTCTAGTCTGGACCAGGTTGAAATGTTTGTCAATATGTTGCATCGGTCTTTTTCGATTTCTGTTGGGAAATCAGAGGGCAATTCGAGGCATATTTCAACAATAGGTTCAAGATTCAGATTATTAACTTGTAGCTTATCGCTGGTGCAAGGAGATGCTTTTCCTCGTAGCGTCAGTAAGAGTGTACTAAGAGAACGGATATATTCGGCTGCCATTGACTATTTCTGGTGAGTTGAAAATTTGTTTCAAATTGTATATATATATATATATATATTTTTTTTTTAGTGGACCACAAATGGCACCGACCCAGAAAGGTGCTGAACTCAGAGAAGATATAATTGCAATCATCAAATTTTGGCACACACTCCATTCCGACAAAAAATATTTAAAAAATGCTTTCATTAATAACTCGTGGAATGACATCAATATGCAATCAACATTAGGTTTGAACGCATTGAATCCAGATTTGAGAAGTAGTTCCGAGATCGGCAATACGAGAACAACGCCAACAGGATGGATAAACACAGTTCCTTTAAGCAGCAATGTATCGACCATTTCAAAAAGATCTTCCGGCTTCAAAGGATCGAATTCAACAAAGAAAGGCAATTCAGCGTCACATGAATTTTTTGTCAAAGATTATACGCGAAAGCGCAATCTAATACTGGGTCTGCTTGCTTCTGAAATTGAGTTTTTGATTTATTGGCACAATCCTCTGGGTCTACCAGAAAATCATATAACAGGCGAGGACAACATTGCTGCATGGAAAAATCAAACATTCTCGAACACGGAACGCATTTGGAAAGATACTTCTCGCTTGGCTTGGGATATTTCACCTGCTCTTGCAGTTTTTCTTCCCCATAGGTTTAAACTAATTATAAAATTGAGCTTTCCTTTAAATAGATTTCCTTCAATAGATTCAAAACTTCAGATGCAATCACATCAGAAGTCTCTCGCTTAGTGAGGTTGAATTCAATTGTAGTTTCACATTTGCCCGAAGCTCTTCAGTATCTCATCACTTCAGAAGTCATTTTACACGACTCTGCAGAGGTTTGGCAATTCTTTTCTATTCAGGTTCATCGGACTCAGTGATTTATCATCTTTTAATAGATAACTCAAATGTTGACTTGGGCAAAGATATCACCTATTCAAGCGCTTGCTTTTTTCTCACGACAATTTCCTCCTCATCCTGTGACGGCACAATATGCAGTTCGAATGCTATCCTCTTATCCTCCTGTAAGTTTAGTTTAAGTTTTATTCTCAAAATTTGCACTTAATTTCTTTTCTTAGGAGGCAATTTTGTTCTACATTCCACAATTGGTGCAATCAATTAGATACGATAGCGTAAGTTCGCATGTTATATCTATTAAATTAAAGAATTTTTTACTAAAAAATAAATTTTTTGAAAACAGATGGGTTATATCACTGAGTTTATAAAAGAGGCTTCCAGTCGTTCTCAACTTCTTGCTCATCAATTAATTTGGAATATGAAAACGAATATGTATCGTGATGAAGATTCACAGGAACAAGATGGTATATATATATATATAATTTACACATTCATTGGAATTCATATTCTCATTGATAAAATGTGTAGTCGATCTTTACGAGCCGCTTGATCATATAATTAATTGCATCATCAGTACACTATCGGGACCAGCAAAGGAATTTTACGAGCGAGAATTTGATTTCTTCGGAAAGGTGACAGCTATTTCTGGTGAAATAAGACATTTTCCAAAAGGAAAAGAAAGGAAAGAAGCTCTTTTGCGAGCCCTTCAAAAAATAGAAGTGCAAAGAGGTTGCTACCTACCATCGAATACGGAAGCAATAATCTTGGACATTGATCGCAAAGATGGAGTTCCTTTACAAAGTGCTGCAAAAGCTCCTTTTCTTGCACGTTTTAAAGTGTATCGCTGTCTTTCAAGTACATTGGAAAACATTGCAATGAACAAAGATGCTAACGTGGAAACACTGGGTCCTGAGATATGGCAAGGGGCCATTTTCAAAGTAGGAGATGATGTTCGACAAGTAAGTTTATTCTTCTTGTTTTACCGATAATATTGAATTTCATTTAAAAACAGGACATGTTGGCTCTGCAAATAATCGCACTTTTTCGGAACATATTTCTCAAAGTTGGTCTTGATTTATTCTTGTTTCCATATCGCGTCGTTGCCACTGCTCCCGGAGTATGAAAAAAGTTTAATCTTTTCAAAGTTTTTAATATTTTTTTCTCTTAAGTGTGGTGTGATTGAGTGCGTTCCGAACGCCAAATCAAGAGATCAATTAGGTAGAGAGACAGACATTTCCTTATATGATTATTTCCTAAAAACTTACGGTGACGAGTCTTCAAAAAGATTTCAAGAAGCAAGAAGAAATTTTATTAAAAGTATGGCAGCGTACAGTGTGGTTGGGTTTCTCTTGCAAATTAAAGACAGGCACAATGGCAATATTATGATTGACAACGAAGGACACATTATCCATATTGGTGAGTTTTATTGACATTCGCTTAACCTAATGCTTATATTTTAGACTTTGGATTTATGTTCGAAAGCTCTCCTGGTGGCAATCTCGGATTCGAACCCGACATCAAACTGACCGACGAGATGGTGCAGGTCATGGGAGGGAAAATGGAAGCGCCGCCTTTTCGATGGTTTATGGAGTTGTGTATTCAGGCGTATCTTGCAGTGAGACCGTATCAAGAAGCAATCATTTCTTTGGTTTCATTGATGCTAGACACGGGATTGCCCTGTTTTAGAGGCCAAACAATAAAGCAACTAAGAGCTAGGTTTGCTCCCAATTATAGTGAGAAAGATGCTGCATTATACATGGCGAAAATAATTAGGGATTCATTTTTGAATTTCAGAACAAGAACCTATGACATGATTCAATATTACCAAAATCAAATACCCTATTAATTGTTTAAATGAATCTTCATAAACTTCATCGATTGTTGCGGCATTTGTTAGTAATTATTCGTTGTTATCAGTGTTTAAATCTTCATCATTTGTAACACAATTATACGTACTCGCTTTCCGTGTGTGTTAATTCAGGCCACCATTATATGCGTAGTCAGCTTTATTGTGCATTATCAATTTATTATCCACGAAATAATAACTATCCGAACGTGTTTCAAATGGATTATTGATCATTTCTTCACCTATAAACAATGTTTTAATTTTGTGAAAATGAATTTTCTGAACGATAGCTGCAATTTGAAGCATGAAGTCGCCGCTCTAAAAAGGTAAAGCATATAATGATGATTACTTACATAATTCCGGACTTAGAACAGGAAATTCATAAATATGTTCACACGTGTTTTTGCTATTCGGAATGCAGAATCCGAACTCGAAGTCGAATGTTTTCAACGGTCGATCACGAAAAAAGTGTTTTTCAATCATTCGAAAATTGTTCACAGGTTTGTCCCCAACAGTGAATTCAACTCTAAAAGCGAATTCGTAATCATTCGACAAAGAAAATAGAATCAATAGACACATACGTCGCTCCTACTGTCTTCAACTTTAGAAAGTTTGACGTGAATTGATACCGGACAAATCGGCCAGCGTTAGGGTCGACATCTTCTTGCTCCTGAATGCCTAAATCGTCCTCATCATATTCCGAAGGCGACGGTTTGCTAATTTCGAACAGAATGTTACCAGTTTCCATGTCGCGGATTTTAAATCGTGTGAATTCGATGTCGTAACAATTCGCTTCTTGCGAGCACAGGAAGCCTGCGAAACAGAATATTGAGTTAGAGCGGATTCGAGAGAAGAAAGCAAAGTTAGTACCTTCGGTAAATGATGACAACTTGATCACGTCTTCGGGTGTGATATACTCTTTGGCCAAAAGCTGCTGCTCAGTGAGCGAATCGTCGCCACTCGTCTCTTCCTTCTTGCATCGCTTCAAAAGCGACTGTTTCTTTTTCGCGTTCACCGCATTCGAAAATTTGACGCTCATTTTCGCGACTCAATCTTCTACTATTTTCGCTTTCAAACATCGCTTTCGCAGCGTTCGCAATCGAAGCGCTTGTTTCGAATGCGTCGACTGCAGTAAATCGCAGTTTCTCTGCTCTCTGCTTGAAACACGAGCATAAGAAAAAGACAAACACTAGAGCGATAAACAGCTCGATGTGCGCTCGCTTTGGGAACACTTAAAGAGCGCTTTCATTACTTTGAATTTAAAAAAAATTAAAATGATAAATTTTATTCATTGAATTTGATGACAACAAAGTACGGCTAACTGTTCACGTTTTATGAATATTTAATTACAAAAGCTGTATTACACTCTTCTTAATGTAATATAAACATTGTAAGGTTTTGGCACTGTTGATACAGCTGTCGTGCCCTTTGTGGACGGCATCTCTTCATTTGGAGGAACTTGTAAATTATACTTCTTCAATAAACCCGTCAAAAACAGGAAAACTTCCATTCGAGTCAACGTATCGCCCAAACACATCCTTCGACCTGTGTGAAGATTCAAGTTGAATCTTTTGTGAATATTGAAGATCCTCATTCTCTATCAGATACATACCGACTGAGAAAGGAATGAAGTAATTCGGTTTGAAAATTTTGCCATCTCTCAAGAATCTGTTGGGGTCGAACAACTCAGGATCTTTCCATAATTTCGGGTCCATGTGTATGGCATACAGATTCGGAAGAATCTGAGAATTCTTGGGTATACGGTATCCCGCGAGAATTGTATCACTGAAAGTGAAACAATTGTTTGGTGTTTTGCGCATTGCATATTTGAATTCTTACTTTAATGTTAGGTGTGCGTTGCCCAAAGCAATCACAGTGCTTCTTCTAAGAACTTCGTATATAGTCGCTTCAGTGTACGGCATTTTTGGCAAATCGGATAATGACGGCTCCCTTTGCTCACCAATTACCATGTCTATTTCTTCTTGAATGTTTCTTTGTACTTTCGGGTAAAGCATCAAAAACAAAATGGCCCAATCTAAGGTCGATGTTACTGTCTCCATTCCAGCGCTGAACACATCGTTCATTATTTGAATAAGTTGTTCATCTGAAAAGTATGACTTTTTACCATCCTTTTGTACTTTTTCTTGTTGTACTATATATGCATCACAAATGTCTCTAATGTTAAATGGATCCAAAGTTTTTCGGTGGTCAGTGACAATCTTTTTAAAGTATCCACATGTCTCTGCTCTGTTCGCCTTTATTTTTTGGTAGGCACGGTTCACACAAGGCATATAGCGAAACAGAGGGAGAAAGTTTGCTGGCATCGCAATTGTTACTAACTTAAAGCCTTCTTCCATCAAAGACAGCAGTCTCTCGAAAGACTTTTTCTCTTCATTTTTCAAAGTCGAACTAATTAACACCGATCCTACAACGTTACTAACCGCGCTCGCGAGCAATGGACGTATTCGACATGGCTTCTCTTCGAAACTTTGTAAATTGTTCAAAAATTCAGTTACTTGTTCCTAAAAGGCAGAAATAATGTTTTAATGTTTGAACTGTGCAAAGCAGCGCAGTAAGTAAGCTTTCTTTGCGGCTAGTAATAATCGATTCAAAATTTATCAAAATTAGCATCTTTTAAGCTAAGTTTTGTTTTACGGTTCCTTACGATTCCTTTTCAAGTGCCTCAAATGAACATAAAAGCGCTTACGGCTATTGCTTCAGATTTTGTGCTGTATACAAAATACTTGCCTAGATTAACAGTAACTTGCGTATCTTGCGAGTGAAAACACGAGGGAATTGGAAGCAAAGTAAGAAGCTTATCTACATCGTTTAACAACATTGTGAATTCGGGACACGCATTAAATCAATTGGCGCTCAGTTTGTCTTCAATCGCTGCACAGCTAAAAAGTTTCTTCTAAAGCTTACATTCACTCAACTTTCAGTTTTGCTGAGCTTGAGTTACGCTCACTTTTCAAAGTGAAAGCAACTTTTTTGCTTATGAAAATAAAATTTGTTTACCTTTATTTTGCTTTCGAATCCATTTCGACCGTTCATCAACTTATTGGTCCCAAACTGACGCAACACCCCGTGCAAGAATGAACGTTGTTCTTTCCACAGATCACCATCAGAAAATACGATTCCTGATAAAAGTATTTAACAAAAAATCGAGATAAAAAGTAACTCACCGAGTCCTTGTAGAATTTTGGTTAGCTCTGTGTCTGGTCTTCCAGAAAAAATAGGTTGCCGAAAAGCTTCACGAATTATATTTGAATCACTTATAACCACAATACGGTTGCGACCAAGGAAAAGTTGGTAAACGGAACCATAGCGTTTTGATAAATGAGCCAAAGTTATATGAAAATCTTGGCCGACAAACGGGAGAAAACCCAAAAACGGAATGCTAAAAGGTCCTGGTGGTAGAGGTAGTTGTGTTTCAACTTTGAACCAAAGTCGGGCAATGAGAAAAACGATGAAAAACAAAAGCAAAAGTCTGATGGATGGTAAGACCAGAGTTAAGACCAGACTATCCATTTAAGCAGCTGGGGATTGATAGAAGCAAAAGAATACTTAAAAGCGAATGCAGATATTGCTTTGCGAATGGAAAGCTTTTATAGCTACGCTCTAAAATTACGAATAAGCCTTTGACAAAAAATATTGATCATTGGACCCAACCCCCAATGCAAAAGTTTAACCATACGCCTGAATGGTGTGGCTTGTAAACAGTACAGTAGGTCTGATGAGTGGATGGCCTAGAATTGGATGGAACTTAATGCAATTGCAAGCACTGTTTCCACCTCTCATTAACTAATTGCGCAATTAGTACATGCAAATTAGTGTAGATCGCCTCGACAAGGTTAGAAGAATGCAAGTGCTTCTGTTCGGGAGTGCGAGTCGTCTGTGCCGATCGCTGGATTGTCGATAATTTACCATTTCCTCATTTGTCTTCCGTCTTGGCCACTCAGCGGTCATTGAACTCTCGCTACGTCTGCCCTGCAATTGGCGAATGTGTGTCAGTTTGGTATCATTGAGCGGTTCGCGTGGACGAGGGAGAGAGACACTTTAAGACACTGTTGTAGACACAAAGATCGATTCAGAATATAGTTACATTTAGCAAAACGAGCCTAGAGCGAGACACACATTCTCAGCTATTTATTACTTTTATTTTTTGGTTCGAATGGGTCAAGTTCACGAGTCGCACGACTTTTCGCATTCGCCATTCGCGCGAATAGAGGAAATCGCCTTAATTTACTGTAAACAACGGTGAGATTGAAAGCACAGGTGAATGACCGTTGAGAGAAAATTCGTTGACCTCAACGGGCTCGGGTTGAGAGTGCTCTTTGAGCAACTGCCCGCAAGCGAAAGGAGGAGCTGTGCTGAACCTATGACCTAGACAATACTTGCATCAACCCTATATTTACGAAACCCTTTAACACCCTTCGCTCGATCTCCGCACTCTCGACGCTCAAATTTAGAAGCTTCTAACAACAACGACGCAAAAAACGCATTCTGCGTCCAAAAAATTATCCGACAAACAATCTTTTCCTGTTTGATCCCATCGTGTCTTTCAGGTCAATGACCCATAACTTGTCAATAAGGATGCATCGTTTACAATGTACCGAACGACTTGAACCACTAGTAGTGGTCAGTATTTTGGCCAAAACGCTCCTCTCTCTACAAGTAAACAATGACCATCTGTTAGTTGTCCCACTTATAGCTATTTTTCACCTGTAGATGTAAAAATAGCCTTTTTCATGAGTTTGGTAAATTCAGAACCAAACATCACCAGAAACTCATTAAACAGTTGTATTGAGAAACTTTTTAGCGCCACAATCCTAAAATGAAACTTTGATTGATTAAATGAAACCTAAAAGTGCTTTAAATAATAAGGAATGACAAGCTCACTAGAATCGTTTTTTCGTAATTTCATTTAACATGTTTTTAAGTGATTTGAATTCATAAGCAATTTTAATTTAGGGAACTTAATTTTTAAAAAGTGTGTACTTAAATAGTTAATGAGATTATTAAGACAAGATTTAAAAGGATTAAGTGAGCGCGAGAAAGAGGAAAGATTGAGAGAAAACATGGCAACATTCCTAAAATATGTTTTATGCTAAATCGTGTTAAATCAATTTTTATCGATTTTCATATGTTTGATCCATATTTCATCCACATTCTTGGAAATAATAACAAGAAAACCCAAAATGTTCAATGATTTTTATCACTTAACACGATAATGTTTTATTTTAAACTAAACAGCATTCAGCTTAATATTAAAAGTTAAATTGTTTTTTCTTTAAATATAATTTTTAAGTATCAATACAAGCTTTATTTTAATTTCAAAATAAACATTATTATTTCTGAGAGTGTACAGAATCTCTTTTAAACTTCCAAGGTTTGAATATCAATATCTCCTAATAAAAAACAAATGAATTCTAAAAGCTGCCCTAATTACCACAGTAATACCTCAAGAATACATAGATAACAGATTTTTCGAATTTCCTCAATTATTTTCACCCGAGACATTTTAATACTTTATTTAATATTCCATAAAACTGTCAATGTCTAAGCTTAAAAATTTTCATTAAATCCAATTTTGTACTCTTAAATTACCTACTTTTGAAAGCGATAAGAAATTTTTATTTTAAAATATTCTGAGAGAATCTCTACAAATCATATTTATTATACGTAGTGTATTAGTTATCGCTTTAAAAAGCGTGATGCCAAACAAATCGAAATCACAAATTGAACAGATTTATTAAAAGGGTTTATCTAACAACCATAAACAACTTGCGATACACCCTTTTATAATAAATTTATTCAATTGTTAAGCTCGAATTGCATAGCACTTTGATTGTAATTATTTTCAATTCCGAAGTCGTGTTTCTTGACATTTAAAAAATAATTTTTATTACTTTATCAATTGTTATTTCATTGAAAATAAATCATAACAAAAAATTTAAAAAACTCAAAAATTTTATAATCACAATTTTTACAAGCTTACAAGACTTAAAATAAAAAAAATGTTTCAATTTTATTTTAAAATTTAAACTCAAATTTAAAATAACAAATTTCAAAGTATTTTAGACTTAATTAATAATATTCATAACTTGATTTTTTGCATTGAAAATATGTAAAATTTACATAGTCTACAAAAAACTTAAAAAGCACGTGGTGATTTAGTGACCAAAATTTTTATTCTTTTAGGCATCAAAAATCGATAAATCTTTAATGAAATTTATTATTCAATTCGATTTTATTTTCTAGCGCAATTTTATTGTAAAAATGATTTAGATAACAAAATGTTTACATATGAATTGCTTATACAATTGCTAATCAAAAAGAATAAAAAAAATTCATTTCGAATAAATAGATAAAATTAGAGTTTAGTTTAAAAATTCGGTGCAAAATGATAACCGGTAAATTTTCATTTATTTACTTGATTGATTTAAGCATTTTGATTTTAAATAGAATTCAATTTTAAGTGTCAGAAAATAGGTTTATAAACAAATTTTAAGAAAGTAATTTTGAAATTAAATGAAAATAAACGATTTACGCAATTTTAAATGCTTTTAGATAATTTATGTGATTAAGGTGCCAACTTTTTAGTGAAATAGTTGACTTTAGGTGATTTTATGCTGTCTTACTTTAACAATCTTAATATCATTGGACTCGTTTTTAGTTATATAATATGATATTAGGTATTTTATATTAATATTAGTTCATTTTTATAGCAAATACAATGCATGATGAACAACAAAACAAAGCTAAACAAATCATAATAAAATATCTTAAAGAATATCAGCAATGAAAGTGATTTAAAAACCTTTTTAATGAAGTAAAGTTTAATTTGTTTGTGTTCTTTTTATTATAATTGTAAAAAAGTAAATTTGAAATTTAATTTGTAGTTATCTTGTGCTTAATATTTAGGGTCTTAATATTAAGGTCTGAAGAAGGAGACAGTGGTCTCCGAAACGTAACCTTTGCTTGCTAAGCAAAAAAATTTGCCTTCGTGAAAATTTCTCATCTTACAAATTTGAATTAAGGCAAAAATATAAAAGGTGTTTTAGGGAAATTTGTTAAATTGTTTGGAGATAAACCGCTTCGATCTTAAAAACTTGGCTCTAAGTGAAAACAGAGCGAAAGCGAATGAAAGTCGAGCGTCAAAGCGACGCATTCAATTTGCAGTCGTTATGAAAGTTGTTGAAATCTTTTGCTGAAAAGATGCGATACAAGAGGGCGAAAGCAGCGCGCGGCAATCGAAGGAGATGAGAGACGAGTTGTTTTCGATTTGAATTCGAAAGACCAAAAGGAAAACGCGAAAATGAGCGATTTGGATGTTGAGGACGAGGAAAGCAACGATTTTCAGGGATACGACGAGTCAGACGAGGGTAACGTGCGCTATTTGCGCTGAACTCGCTTCAAACGTTTCGTTTGCAGACACCGAAGATGCGAGTGAAACCGATATGATTCGCTTTGAGGGCGAATTCACCGAAATCAAAGAGCAAATGTATTTAGATAAACTCAACAATTTGAGAGATCAGTTGATGCAATTGGAAGAAGGTACACATCCCGAATTTTTGCGCAAAATAAAGAAGCTGGAAGCGATTTATCAAGAAAGGTTGTGGCTCAATGAAGCGTTTCTAGCTTTCGAGGTTCGTTGTTCTTTTTCTTTAATATCTGAAAATCGTCCTTTTTTTAGACAGAAAGAATCGAAAAGGAATATATCAGCGAGAAGAAGGCAGCTGTACGTGAATTTGAAAACAGAAAAATCGAATTGAAAGAAAATCTCATTTTGGAACTCGAAGAAAAGCGCAAAGCTATTGAAAACGAGAGAATTACATTGGAATTGACCTCTGACTCTATTGAATCAAAGCCTGTCACAACTCGAAAGTTGCGAAGAAGACCAAATGAACCGCTTCCAATGCCAGAAAAAAGAAAAAGAGGTTCACCTGATATCCTTTTCATTGAACTTTAATGTTTCATAGACAAATTTTGAATTGACAAATTTATCCTTAATTCATTTGTTTACCTCAGCTTAACCATTTGTTGGAAGAAAGTGAGATCATGGAAGATATAAAGGCACTCAACAAAGCATGCAATAATAAAATCGGTAATCGTCAGAATCTATTCATGACCTAATCTTTGGTATTCATTTTAGCTTTCGACAACCAATCCGATTCGGACTCTTCACCAAACGTTTTCGATGCACGAATTGAAGATGGCAAACTAAATTATGATAAAAAATGGTTTCATCGCGGACAACCAGTTTTGATCAAATCTAAAGATGGTTCCGAATTCAATGCTGTACTTGCATCAATAGGCAACTCAGAAGTAAGAATATAAATTATACGTCGTTAATAAAAGTTTATTGCTTTTTTAGATTTGGTTAAAAAAGACGACAGATAATAGTAAGTTCCGTATATTTCTTTCAAATCTGCAAAAAGGAAAATTTACTCTCCAACGACGAGCTTCGTAATCTCACCCTCATATTTATGGACTCAGATAAATTAAAAAAAAAGAAAGATGTTAAATGCAACATTTCAGCATGATTCAAATAAATTGATTTCTTCCATTTATTACTTGGAGTCAATAAATGGTGGAAAGATGTTTATAAATATGTTTTAGATATGATTCAATAAATCTTGACTACCGCGAGTCGTATCCGCACTATCTTTCCTTTGGTATGCAAGCGATGATTTCGGCGTGCCGGGAGTACCTGGAACTCCTCCAATTCCCATTAATTTTGCAGCTGGTCCTTCAAGGCGAGTGTTTACTTCTCCGCGAAGAAATCGTTCGAGCTTATCAACACAAGCATCTTGATATTCGTGAATCCATCTTAATTTTAAAATTGAATTTTTAGTAGGCGGTTAATTAATGTGTTTATCTACCTGATCCCATTGAAATAACAAACAGCTCTCATATCTTCAGGTAGAGTTTCAGCTTCCGGCCATTGAAAGTTGTCGATTATTGGTATTATTTCGCATTTGTTTTGTAGTGCTTCAACTATTTCCTAAATTTATATTTAAAATTGCGATTTGAAAAATTCAATGTTTATGAATATTTAAATAGGTTGCGAATATTTAAAACCTAGGCTTTCAAAAAATCTTGACTATTAAGTCATTTACCCTGTGCACCCAATCTTTACATTCGTTGTCACCGACACATCTATCCAAAGCCGATTGTGTTAAAACAAGAATGAAATATTTAGCCTGTTTGATACTCTTGATTAAATTTGAATCAAATTTTCCAGCTCGAAGCCTTTCAACATCAAGGAATGCAGTGAATCCACGAGTTTCAAGATGAACTTTTAGTAAGCTAAAACAAAAATGCATTTTACACTGAATACTGAGTAGGAAAGAAAATACCTGGCCAGCTGAGAACCATTAGATCGACGGTAACTAATGAATACGTCCAAAGGCTTTTTTGAATCAGCATTTTCTTCGAGCTCGCAGCTTTGCTGATTCAAACCTGTACATGATCAGTTTAGTTTTGCATTTTTAAGCAATTACCTCACTTCTTATTGTCTCCGCCACTTTAAAACGATGAATACTATTTTCAATTTTACATTCTAAAAACAATTGTTCTTCACTCAACATTTTAAGGGTTTCTGAATCAACGCCGCATTGCAGCATTGAATAAGTGTATTCCCCATAAACTGGACCAAGTGAGCTTAATATATGGTGAATGTTTGATGGATCGCAAGATGAATAGTCAGCAAGGCGCTTCAAATGGCCAAGTTCTCGCATAAACCTTTTTCTTAAAATTCCATTTTTCATATTTATGTCCTCTTTCAACATTTCTTCATTCAATTGTAGAAGCAGATCGCCATCCACTCGACTATTTACAAATTCTTGTGCGTAATGAGAAAATCCGATCTGAAATAAACCAGTTCATTGTTAACTATTCACATTTAATTATTAATATTCAAATCAATGAACTTAATTTTTTTTGTGATATCACAAATCTTGAAAAATTTTGCGGTGGATGATTTAAACGAGGATAAAAAATTAGAACTATATATTAAATGCAATGTTTCAATTAAAATTTTTATGGTTCTCTGAGCTTTACAACTTATTACTTTGAACAAATTTAATTGCAAAGTGAAACGGTTTTCTGTCCAAAAGTAGGACAGAAAAAACGACTACCGTCGAAATAGTTATGTTGCGTCTTATCGACAAAAGAGATTAATTTCGTTTATATATTTAAAGCATGATAAGATGCATCATATTTAGACGGAGCTGTACTTGTAGTATTTTTAATAATTCTTATATTTTTATTTGTTAAACGCAAAGCGTTCAAGCTAAGTTAAATTTTCTCATTAGCACGGAATAATATTTTAGCACGACGGTTTAAAAGTTTGTGTAAATGCATCTAACTGGTCCCTTTTTACGTCTTTTATTTTTTAATTGAAGAGTTAAATTTTTTAAAGCTTACCTGTTTTACCCATTCTTTTACATCATCAACTGTCCATAGAGGAACTTGTTGCGAAAGTTTATGAGGCACAACCTCACCTATCAATTTAAGAGCCTGAGCAGCAAATTTCGACGCTACTGCATTTGGAGAACTTGCAACTTTTTTAAGAGCTCCAATCGCTCCAATCTCATGAAAAATCTATATGAACAATTATTGAGCATTGAATTCTAAGGAAAATTCTCTTTACTGTGGTATTTCCTTGTTTCTTTTTGATGCACGCTTCGACAGCAAAATGAAAAGCAGCTAAACTCTTTGCTTCCTCACGATCACTTTCCAATACTGGAACCAATTTTAAAAGCCAACTTTTAGGCTGGCCGTAAATTCGATTAGATGGATTTTCTGCAAACTCTTGAGGATTGTTTGTGAAAACGAAAGAATCTAGCAAATTCAAAGTTCCTGTACTCAGAACTGCTGCCTCAATCTCTTTGTTTGCGACAAGAGACGCAGTTGCCAAACAAGCATAATATTTAACGTTATCATCGTAGTGAAAAGCAAGAGGAAACAGCCACATCGATGCTTTTTCATTGATCATAGAAAGTTGGTTTTCAGGTCCACCATAAAGGGAAAGATTTGCCAATGCTTGTGCACAGTGACGCAGTGTTTCAACATCAGTGGCTCGGCATTTGTAAAGAATAGTTTTCAAGCTGCCCATCTTAATTAATGCTTTGCAAGTTTCTTCTGAATTCTTGAACATGTGATTCAAAATACCAATGCCCACTCTTTGGTGGGCCACAATATTTTTAGTTGCTAGGTCTAAAGCCACATCAACAACATCTTTCATGGCATTATCAACCACAAAGGCTCGGTTTTCTTCTGTCAAACTTTGCTCAAGAACTTGCGCACTACGAAACTGAACTTCGCTATCATCAACTTTACAATTGTTTATTAAAATTTGAAGACCACCAGAAGTTTTTAAAGTTTTACATAACGCAAAACCAAGTTCATGACCATGATTTGGCACCAACCAAGCACGTCTGCAAATATTGTTCATCGCTTTCAAAACATCAATACTTTCTTCTTTTGAAGCATCTTTTAGTTTTTCGACCAACTTGTTCATTTTGTTTTTGATCTTTGTTACCGAACTCATAATTGCTGCTTTCTCAGACTTTGCTTGTCCAACTTCTTCTGGTCGTATAGCGAGATTATTAAAATCAATATCTATGTCTTGTATCATCAACTGTGCCTCTGGTGATAATGGTTCTGTTATGATCGGTGAGTCTGAAGTCATTTGATTAATATTGCTGCTAGAGGATGAAATTGATGATGTGACAGTCGATGATTTTGAAACAAATTTCGAAGAAGAACTCGAAGTAAAATTTTTTTGTTCGCGTTTAACTCCTTGAGAAGTGAATAATTCTTCTTTTTGAGCTTCGAACAACTTTTTTTCTGACGTTAAATTCTCTGAGCTCAACTTCATCGCAGTTGCCTTTGAAGATGCCATTTGTTGATGGAATTGATCATTAATTCGCATTTGCCTCTGATCCTGTCTACGAGTACTTATTTTTGATGCTGATATTCCGTTTCCTTCGAGTCTTGCTCTCATCGCTGAATGTGAACTTGATCCTTCGAAATCCATGTCTTTCGATTGAAGTCGAGCACTTTCGTCGTTAGTTTCTTTCTCTTTTTCTGCTTTGATACCATCGCCAATGAAAAGCGCCTTAGCTGCGCTAGTGGCCTTTCTGTGTTCATATTTATGAAACGGAGGTGAAGTTAAAGTTGGTGAAGTAACAGTTGACTTCGGAGTTGTTACGATGCCTTCGTTTTCCTCTTCGACTTTCGGCACACCAACGTTGACTGTAAGACCATGTTCTTTAGCTACGTTTTGTAGACGTGATTCCAAAATGTTTTTGTTTAATGAAGACTTGAAGCTCATTTTTTCGTCTGAATCTACTTGATTTTTTAACTTCTGAGAAAATTCATTGACAGTCTGTCCTTTGAGCGAATCTTGACTTGAAAAATGATGTAATGAATGCGATGATTTTTGCGAAGAAGAGTTTGAAGAAATCTTTAACCATTATGCAAGTGTTTGTAAAAAAAAGTATGAAATTTAATCAAGAAATATGTAAATCAGATCTTCAGCTGTTTTTTTGTAATTTTATATAATTGTTCAATAAAATATCGCTGATATTACGTTCATTTCTCTTTTTTATGAAGCGTTATTTTAATTTTCAAAATTTGTCAATAAGCTGCTTTGATTTGAAACACTAGCACAAGCGAAAAAGTTTGATCTAATTTAGTTTTGTCCATATAATCTACTTCGACACTGTAAATTGCAATCATTTTCAATTTATGTGATAAATTAAGCAAGAATTAAGATGAAAAAAGCGAGTTTAAACCGACTTCAAAAGTTTGTAAAACATTTCGAAACAAATTCGAAAATTAAAATGTCGCGATAGCATCTTTGCTATAAATACATCTTGTTCGAAGTGCGAATTTAAAATACCTGCTTCTGCAAGAGACGCTCTGCTTTTTCGACGTTATTTACCGTCGAGTTCGAACTTTTCATTTTAGTAATCGGAGTCGGCGGTAAACTGTGCACCCTTATTTCCTCGATTCGGAGCGGCGAATTGATCGTTTGCTGCTGTTGATGATCTTTTTCGATGAGACCTAATTTCAAAACACATTTAAACGCATTAAATGCAATAAACATGACTACACACCATTTTCATTGCGATCATTTTGATCTTCTTCAAACTTTTTGTTGTTCCCAGAAATTGATTTACCTTTAAACACAGAGGATAACGCTTTTTTCATATTATTCAGAAGAAAAGGTGAAAAGAAATTTATGTTTCGCTAAAAATTAGGTCGCTTTATTTTAATTTCGCTTTATATTTGCCTCGACTTTCGTTTCGTTTCGTTTTTCGTTTCGCTTTCGGTTAAAATTGAGACAAAGCGCAGTCTTCACTTGCTTTAAGTGATGCCAAGATTCGCTTTCTTTTAATAGCTTACGGTTGAAATGCAAAACAACGAATATGTATAAATTGGCATAAATTCGTCGTTTCGCCCTCTTAATAAGTTTTCGAGAGTGATGGGAATGATGCAAGTGACAAAACTAGAAAGTCTTCTCTTACGCAATTACACATCGCTGACAAATATCCTGATCTGATCGGTGGAGACGAATGTGCGGAGCTCTCAACCCGCGATATTGATCGTTAGTTTTTAAATGACGGTTAAGTACATTTCGATATCTCACCTTCGAGCGCACAAACGCTAAAAAGCCACCAATCAATGAAATGATTTAAAATGTTGCATTTATTCTTTTTGCAAACGCCTGAAGAAACTGAGAGACCACTGTTTCGATGTTTGTAAAAATGACAACTTTGAGGGAGTAGCGTTTAGCCCACAAAGACACATTCCATTCGTAAATTGGATCTACACATTGTTCTGTTGGCTTGCTTTGAGTTTGACAGAAATGTTAGCACCAAAAATAATCGAAAACAGATTTTGGCAAATGTAACCATTTCGGAGTGCCTCAGAATTTAAAATGTTACAACTTTCAGATTTTCGAATTTATTTCGCAATTTAACTCACGAAAACATTTCATTGCAACTTTTACTCTCTTCCTTAGATCAGTGCGTTAAAAATAAAACAAAAAGTTGTCAATACTTTCAAAATTTGTTTATAACAACCAAAAAAACTAGAAAAAGTGTTTAGAAGAGATATGGCAAATTCAATTTAAAACCGAGTAAAACTTGAAAATTGTTTAAAGAATTCTAATAAGCAGTTCATTTAAAAGTGAAATCCAATTAATTTTCAAATACATAAAAGCGCTTAATAAATTCGTTGCTATGACTATTGCTTTACGTTTCATGTTTAAGATTTAAAGAATGTAAACAAATTTGACTCTAATTTGTTGATTTGCTTAAATTAAAATAAATGCCAGACTTCTTTATACAAATCAAAAAGTGATTTTGGTTTCAAAAACGAAGTTTTTTTTTCTGTTTTGCTTCTAATTAAAAAGTTTTAACTGATCGAAATTGCGAACCAATTTTGATGCTAGAGTAGTGTCAAAATGTAAATTAAATTTTAATTATTTATACCTGAATTATTTAATACCGGAATTAAACTTAAAATGATGAATGATATTCAAAGCTCAATATATGTGTCTACTTAAAGGTAGAAAAATAATTATGATTATTTTTGAAAGTTTGTCAATAAAAAGAAATACAGCTTTACAGATTCACAGATTTTGTTTTCACATTGGACATTGAAATCATTTTTCGGAGATTTTATAAGAAAAGAATCATTTTTGCAAAATCAAATCCCAACTATTGAAATTGTGGCGAAGAGGCATCAATCCAAATCAGTCGTTTTTAGCCTTTTACAAAATTTAGAATTTTGAATTTGTCATGAAAACTAAGAGATGAAGTTTAGTTGAGAATGATTTTTTCTTTTGGAACATGTTTAGTCGAGCAAAGTAAAGTAAAATTATAGATTTTATGGTATATAAAATTGTATATAATTTATACGAAATCTGATTTTTAGTTCTTATGGAATTTGTGAATTCAAAAGATCTTGCAATTAAAATCGTCGATTACGCGTGATTCTCGTTTTAAAATGATTAGGCAAAAGTAAGAAATTTGCAAAATTTATGCACCGGCAAGAAAAGCTTTTCAGTTGCTTTTACAAGTAGATACTTGAAACATTTTAAATGAAGTCCTTTTGATGAAACGCGAATAATTGAGGAAAGAAATGTGAGAAAATTTTTATTGAATTACCGATTAAAATACAGCAGAAAAGTGCATCAAAGTGAATAAATCAAATTTTTAGGACAATTCGTTTAAATACGAGCAAAAGATCAACACGTTAAGTAATACAGCGGGGTTCATGCAACATATGTAGGTTCATTTCTTGTTATAGACATTTTTTATTGTCAACTATTGTATGAAACAATGTACACAAAAAATAAAATATAATGATCTTTATGAAAAAATTGTTGTCAAGTCTCGTTGTAAATTGCTATGTATAAATTAATCAAAAATTATTTTCCCGACATTTGATAGATCTGTAAATAAAAATTTGGTTGAAATACGTGAACGTCGACCACGGCTCAAACTTGCCGAAGATACTCGCATACGTCGGAAAGTGAAATTTAACTAATAAGAGTTCCCTGTATAAAACGAAATCCTCGTTTTCGAATCAAAGAAGCATGAATGCTGACTTATCAAATTTACCTCTGCACGAGCGTTTACGCTATGTGTACAACTTATCAACCTAATCCCGAGTTCACACTTCCCAAACACTCATTTAAAACTTACGCGACCGAATATTAGAAAACGCGGCTTTGCTTCTTCTAATCAAAACTGTTAGAATACGAACCTTGAGGAATTCGATATAAATCAAAAATGAGACCACAATCATTATTACACTGACTTCTTCCGTTTTGATGATTTTTGTTGGTCTTTACTTTTAGATTTTTCTTCTTCCTTTGAAGAGGTTTTTTTGGATTTTGAACTACTTGTATCACTATGGTGCTTATGTTTTTTATGTTTATGCTTTTTCTTCGATTCATCGTCGGTGCTTTCCTTTCGCTCTTTTTTAATCCGGCTTTCAACTTTTTCATCATCTTTAGGATCATGTTTGCTCCTATGATAATGGCGATGTTTATCATATTTATCCTTTCGTTCTTTATCTTTTTCCACTTCTCCTCGCGATCGACTTCTCCGAGTTCGAGACCGAGAACGGCTCCTAGTTCTAGATTTAGAACGTGACCTCGAGATTCTTTTTCTTCTGGACTTTGATTGTGATTGTTTAGAAAATTTATCCATAGAATCTCTATCTGCTTCACCCCGCGAGCGACTTCTACGAGGTCTAGAGCGGGAACGACTTCTTCGAGGTCGTGAACGTGAACGTGTCCTACCTCTAGACTTAGAACGTGATCTAGATCGAGAAATCCTTTTTCTCCTTGATTTAGACTGAAGTTGTTTGGCAAATTTATCTAAAGGATCTTCGTAGTCGCTCGATATTGCAGTTGAATAATGACTGTAATTACTTTCCCCTAGAACATTGTGAGGTGATGATCCTACAAAAATTCTGTTAGCTTTTGGTCCAAATGATTTTAAAGTTACCTGGTGGAGGAGGTTCATTATAATTTTGAGGATGGCCTAATAAATGAGGACGAGGAAATTGAGTACTGTGCATATGAGGAGGACGATGGCCCATGAAACCATAAGGGTCAGGATAACTGTGAGGCCTCATATGTGCACCTCCATAGCCGTAAGGACCTGGTCCGGGTCCCATTGCAAGAGAATAGCCATGCGGATCTCGCATTGGTGTTCGATAAAATCTTGGATCATGTGGGATTCCTGGCCGATGAAACATTCTAGGTGGATGCGGAAGAATGGGAGCTCGATGCATCGCAATTCCTTGCTGCATTATTGAAGTTACAGGACGAATAACATTCCGAATGCTCATTGTCTAGGATTTCGAAGCTTGAATTTTGGAAAGTGTTATGAATGGTAATTACCTTAATGTTTTTGTTGTTTGTAGCTGAAGAACATTCATTGTTAGTAGAGTCATTATATTCTTCTACTACTTCATTTGAAGTTTCTATTTTCTCAGATTCTGCTGACTCTACGTTTATACTTGTTTCTGGCTTCAATTCTTGTAAATTGTTCTCACTAGGAAAAATTATCAATTAGAAATAAAAACTAAAGTATAACTGATACTTTTCAGGTTGCTCTGTCATTTCAGTTTTAGTTTCCACCATCTCTGAATTTGGTTTTTGAGCTGTTTCCTTTTCATTCTCATTTACTGTTTGATATTCACCTTGATTTGAAATCTCTAGAGACGGCTTTTTATCATTTTCATCATCTTGTAACGCGTCTGTTTTAACCTGAACCTCACTAGTTTCATTATATTTTGACACCGTTTCAATACTCAATTTATCATCAACAACAGCTTGTAAAACACTTCCGTTACAAGAATCTTTAATAGACACATTTTGCTCACAAACTAAATCGTCACGCTTAGGCTTAGAATAGCCAGTTTCATTTTTGAATTTCAAAACAGCGTTTCGCAAAAATCTATTAGGAATTAAAGTATCTGGAGATATGCCTGTTGTGTTACAAGTTGGACATTCGTGTTGTTCCGACTCCAATAAATTTGTGCGAATGCCTGCAAATATAAATAATAAAGGAAAAGCAAAAAAAGAAAATAAAAACATACATTCATCACAATAGCTATTGCCACAGCAATGGATCAATACTGCATCCTGAAGTAAGTCCCGGCAAAGCATGCACTGAAGATTCTCTGGAATTTCGGCCGTGGTTTCATTCACCTCTGTTTCGTTGTTGGAAAGAAACGGAGGTTTTTCTTTCTTTACTTCTTTGTAAGCTTCACTGTTTAAGAAATGATTATGTAATTAATTTAAATGAAATTCAATACTAACTGATCGATAATTGGAACAGCATATTCCCCACTGGGAGTTAACAATGCTCCTTTTTGATCGGCACTCGCCGGTTTCATGAAGCTTCTCGGTATTCCAGTGCTGCGCTTTATTTCCATCTAAAAAAGGTTGTTATTTGAATCTTTGAATGCTTATGCTTGTTAGAAATTAATTACATTATTAGTTGGGCAGTGTTTTATATAGTGTCCTGGTTGTCCGCAACGGTAACAAGTGTAATTAGGTGGAAGAGGTCCGACCATACCTCTACTTTTAACAAATTTAGATGAATCATAGTCCTGTGTTGACTGTGACATCATTTGCTTGATCTTCTCTTCTTCAGAAGCATTGGAGCTCGACAAATCTGACGACTAATGAGAAGTGAATAAAGTGATGAGAAAATAAAAGAAAACAAACCTTGATAATTTTCTCCAAAGCAATGTGCGCGGGACTGTTGTTCTGCGAATAATGTAAAAGTTCGTTAATTTTTAAGGAAATAGTTTGAAATAACCATTGAAAGCAGCAATTGCAGTAAACAATGCTTCAATTGACTTACCGAAGAGGAGCTCTGTTCGTTTCGTTCCCTGAATGTGAAAAAGAGCGTTAAAATGGGCACACGTCGACGTGTAATAATTACCAATGTTTTTTTGATCCCGTCACTGGAATGCGGGCGACTATTACAGTGGTGTTCTTCGGGATGAGTAAGTCGTCGTTGTCATAAACTGTATGAAGTGAGTGAAGAGAAGAACGAAAGCGGTGAACACATACCTTCTTTGGTTTGTTGGTTAGTAATTTGCAAATCAAAGTCTGCACTTTTTCCGATTTTCTTCTGCTGCATAATTGCCTTCTTGAGGTCGCCGACCGATATGTGGACGCCGTCAAACGTGACTTTGTCGTAATTGAGGCACGTTTTGAATTTGTAGTGAACAGACATTACGAGAAATGACTAAAGACCCGATTTCGTCGAATTCCGCAAAACACCAAAACATCGACGTTCGAAAGGGGAGTTCTCCTCATCGCGTCTTCAGCCGAGCGCTCGCTCTACGCACTTAGCGATTGCGGCGTTTCTGCCTGACAGCGACGCCGGTGTAGAGTTAACCGCCGTGTCTCGGACGCGATCGATGCATTTCCGAGCAAAATCGGAGTGCGGCGCGACCGCACGCGGCTCGGCGCACACCGCGGACACGTGCTTTGGCGATTGTCGATGTATCGGAAGCATCGAACAGACGACAGCATTGTTATCGCAGGCATCGAATCGAACGCAATCGATTCGCAATCATTGGACACAAAGAAAGTGATAATTGAATGCAAACTCAAAAAAAGGAATCGAAAGACCGGAAAGCAATGGCCGAACACCAGTCCGCACTTTTGCTCAGAAAGCAGCTTAACGGTGAGTATTATGCTTCACCATTCGCCATGTGTTCACTAACCGTCGCCATTCCTCGCCGATCGCACAGATTTGAAGAAGAACCCTGTAGAAGGATTCTCGGCCGGATTGGCGAACGATGACGACATTTACGTCTGGGAAGTGCTAATCATCGGTCCTCCGGATACGTTATAGTAATTCTCACGTACTCGATAACCGCACACTCACCTCTTTTTTCTCATTCAGCGAAGGAGGCTTTTTTAAATGTCACCTCTACTTTCCGAAAGACTATCCTTTGCGTCCGCCGAAAATGAAGTTTTTAACAGAAATTTGGCACCCAAATAGTTGTGTAAATCTATTTCACTGCTCATTTCTAATCCTTTGCTTATTTCTTTCAGTCGATAAAAACGGCAACGTTTGTATATCAATTCTTCACGAACCCGGAGACGATAAGTATGGTTACGAAAAAGCGTCCGAACGCTGGCTTCCCGTGCATACGGTGGAAACAATATTAGTGTCGGTTATTTCAATGTTAGCGGATCCTAATGATGAATCTCCTGCGAATGTGGACGCAGCGGTAATGGATTCTTTTAGTTGGCCTTTTTCATTTTTGATGCTTCATTTACAGAAAGATTGGAGGGAAAATCCAGTCGAGTTTAAACGAAAGGTCGCGCGTTGTGTTAGGAAAAGTCAAGAAATGTTGTAATATTTGCTTATTTTTTACTGGTAATAAGATCAACTTTTGTGCATTTGCCTAAGTCTTATTTATTACAGTACAATAATAAATTTAATTCTTATCAGTCAACAACTCAACTCATGAATACTACAGCTTCATTGTATTTAATAGTGGATAAAAATTAAATTGAAAGTGAATTTATTTAACTCCTTTTGTTTATTCTTCGTCTTTAAGAGCAGCTTAAGTATTCAAGTACTTTCGAACTATTAGCTCCCAACATCACAGCACATTTTGTAAATTATCAGTAAATTGAAAACGTCACGCTACAGACAAGCTTTATACCTAAAATTACGGTTTTCTTCACATGCGTTAAATTTATCTTGTTTTGTTTTCGCACTTATGATTAGAGAATTAGTATTATATCAGTGACTTGTAAACTAAATGTAAATTTAAATTTTGAATAAGATGATTTCATTTTGTGAACCCGGCTTCATTTGAAGTCTGGGCTGCAAAAGTACAACTTAATTGTTTTTTGTTACCTCTTTGGTTGCTTAAAAATCTGCTTCGAATAACTTTATGATTATTAAAAGATTCTTCAAGTCTCAATACATCAACCAAACCATATTTGTATCAAGCTTAAATTTTTCATGAATTGAGAAATGAAGAAAAAGAAAAAAATGATGAAAACAAATAAAAATATCGCATCAAATATAAAATGAGTCATTTCGTTGTAAGTGAATATAGAAAGAAACGATTCTTCTCTGCAAGTTTAGAAAATAAACTAAATTTTCTAAAAATAAGCAAATGAATCAAAACAAGATCAAGACTCTAAGAACCTAAAGCAAACGAGGCTGATTATCTAAACCTTTCGCCTTGTTTTAAATGGCGAGCATCCTTAAATCGTATCATTATTATACTTAATCTTAGGCCTTTAATTTCTCTTTTAACATTTGAAAGAATGTAATTTATTGCACAAATAAGCATTACAAACATCAATTTTATTTTATAACAAGCTAAAAATTGTTTCATCAAATTTTGTAGACTTTAATTTGCAAGGTATCAAGCTGCTTATCAGTTAAAAAGAAATCAGCATATTCACTAATGTTGCCGTGTTTTAAATCATGCTTAAATAATATTTAAGAATTGAATTTTAGCAGAATAAACCAAAATAAAGTAGTATCACAAAACTCTTAATAAATGATTTTAAGTGAGCTCTTTCAATCGAAAATTCACAGGAAGCCGCTTATAAAATTTGGAGCGTTGTGTAAATAAGCTACATTTCGAGCTTTTTACAATTTAATTTCAATTTAAATTTCTAATCTCCAAGTTTTCCATTTTCATCACATCTTTAAGTACGAGAAATGTGAAAGAATTTTAAAAGTGAAAATTAATTAAAATGAATCATATTTGCTTGATCAAAATACGACAACAATGGCTAATTCAACTATAAACTGATCATCTAATTTTCTATTTGTTATGAGTTTTTTTTGACAAGAATTTGACAGAACGAAATTTCAATATTTTCTGGAATCGATTTCTTAATATTAATTTCTTAATATATGCGTGGGCAAAGTTTCATTCAATTGCAAATTTTGAACGAAGAACGAATTTTATGAAAGAAATATTTTTTTAAAGTTACAACAGGCGGAAAAAACTCATTCTTTTTGAAATGATAATCTCACAACAAGTTATGCTCATTTATTGGCCCCTTAAAAATTGCATCGTTGTCATGTCTGAGAGCGAAAAGAGAGATCAGTCCGACTAGAGACTCAACCCAAGGTTTCTCGCTTGCCGGGCAATGCTTTGACCACTGAGCTACCGAATCTCTTTTCACACTCACTGTTATGTCAAGGATTGCGTAGAAAAACCGTAGAAAACTTTTGACACTTTAAATGTTAGACACTGTAGTCATCTCAAATAAACGAGTTCAACGAAAATAGAGATAAAACGGAGTAATGGCTTAACACTGGAGAAAGTGATAAAGGACGGAATAACTTGAAGCTTTCGCAAAACGGGCGGGTTTTTGATCGCTATTTCTTTTCGCTTCGACGTCTACTATTTTGGAAAAATCTTGTTTAAAGAATTTTAAATCTTTCAAATAGTTTTCATTTCAAAAGTCAATAGCATTAAAATTGAACTAAAGTAAAAGTAAACAAAAAATTCTCTCTAATCCCTACGTGGATTTTTGTTTTCAACTCTTAGGCAAAATTGTTCCAATAAGAAGAAATTTGACATATAATCAAACATGCGATCAAAGTTCTAAAAATTTTGGAAATTGATCTTTAAATTCTTCTCCTTAATTATGAAAACATTTGAAATTATTTATTTCATCGTTAGAAAGCGTTTTTTCAACAACGTGTAGTAAAGAACAATTCATGCTTTTGAAATAAATGCATTCAAGTGGTTCTTAAAGAGCCAAATGTTTTTTTTTGTTTATTCTTCCAAAAAAATTCATGTTTTCTCATGTGAAAATTTTAGCCCACTAGGAAAAGTAAAAAATATTTTTAATATTTTTCTTTTATTTTTTATGAGTTCGCCGAAATACAGGGTGTAATTTCGATATGTACATTAATTTTTCTTTAATAACGTTCCAAAATGGAATCGTAACAACTCATTAGTTCGCATTTAAGAAAATTTCATATCGGCCGATCACTTTGGCACCATTTAAAAAAAAATGACCACTTCATTGAGCTTCAGTTGAATTAGCCGAGAAGGCATGCAATTCTGTAATATTTGGAATATTATCAAACGAAATACATTTAATCACGCGATCAAGTTCAATTTTTAGATCTTTATTAGTCTAATTGAATGAATTTATTCCGAAAGGGCTTTTCTTACAATACATTGTTGGATAGGCCCTTTCGGAATAAATTTATTCAATTCTTCCAAAATGTAAAGAAAAATTTCAGCTACCCATAAGATTCAAATTCGGCGCAATCAAATCCGCACTAAGGACTGTCAAATTGACATTAAATCCTTTCTCGATAACCACTTCCTCAAATTTTTTCTTAAAAAATTAGCGAATTCTTTTTAACCTATGGACACGAACATAATCCAACCGTTAAAAAATTTTTCGGTCAATTCCGCGGGTTTTTAGAAAAATATGTGTTTAAATGTCTAAATATGCAAATGCGGCTTCATTGTCTGTGAAGATAACAAGATTCAATACTTTCTTAAAGTAAAGCACACCAAACGCCGGTCTTCTCTTCTCTTTTACACAGGGAAATCTTAACAACGGTTTTTTATGCTATTTTCATAAACGGTAAATGATTCAACGATGAATAATGTTTCTGCAGATTGATGTCGATAAATGATTGAGTTAAACTAACTGCAAAATTAATCCCAGACCTTGAAATTGTATTCAAAAATTCGTAAAATCGCTATTTTTTGAGACCGGAGTCCAGATTATTTTGCCAATTTTCTTTTGCTTGACTAAAAGTCATTCGGTTTACTTTTTATTTAAAATTCCTTCTTCCTTACTACTTTTTTGATGTCCTGACGAAATTTCATTCAATTTTATTAAGATTCAATTAGTATTTAGCGGTTTTTAGTGTTTAACGGAAATGCCTTATTCTTAAATTCTTTAAATCAAACTTTTTACATTTTGCACTCTCGTATGTTCTTTCTTTCATATTTACCTTAAAAGGTTCTCAAATATTTTTTAAGCATTTTAACTTATTAAATTATTTTTATTTTATTTTCTCATTTTTTAAATTTATTAAAGACGACATTTTTGTAAAAAAAATGTGATAAATTTTGACCATGTGAACCGATTTGTTTATTTAATCTCGTTTTTTGTGGTAACTGTACAAAAAGCTTCTCTCCGCGCAAAGTATTTCGCTTAAATCTTTTATGCATATAACAGATAGTATGAAAATTCAATTATAATATGACAAAATTGTTTTTATTTGCTGAGAAAATAGTATTTCATCCGATTGGTTTTAAACCAAAAGTTCATTTCAAAAGCTTTCACACTCCAGAACTTTTTTAAGAGGCCAAATATTGAATTACAATTATATTCGCAGATTTACAAAAACAAACCTACTTAAAACTTGCGTTTATATTTGATTCTTGTAATTTAAAATCGGTTCAGATGTTTGTCATGCAAAAAAAAAATCGCATTATGTTTTAATGAAACTTTCACAGTTTCAAGAGAATTGGCAAAATTTTCATAAAAAGACATAATCAATCCTAATGCCAGATGAAAATTTTATTGCAGAGCGGCGATTTTTTTTTTCATCATTATGAAAATCTTACTCATTGAGTTTATCCAAAAATTTTGAATGTGTAAAAGTCTTGATGAGAGTCTCTTTTCTGGAGCCCATGCATTAATACTATAATGTATTATATTGTAAAGAATTATAATGTAATGTAAAGTACTTTCTTGCTATTCGATACTCCTTTTCATTAACATTTTCCTTCAGCAAGTCTCGAAATTGCATGTGTTCCTTTTTTTGTCGCATTGCTTTCGATTCTGATTTCAAAAGCGTACTTTTTTCGGACAAAATACTTCGTGATATTGAGATGTTTTGTCCGTTTATTTGAGAAAAGCTTTACCCATAAAGCTTAAGTACATATGGTAATATGAAGCGTTTATTTATTTGCTATTTGCCTGTGGTAGCTGGTGAGCATGATTTTAGAACTTTGCAAAAGTTTCACAAGTTCGAAAAGAATAAAATATCGCTTATTCAGTTGATTTAGTTACGTGCTGCACTCTAAACAGCTTTAGAAGTGTAAATTACAATTACACGTTTTATTGCAGAGTCCACACGTGGCTTCTGGTGATTTATATGAAGGCTGACAGTGAGTGTGGGCAAGGGGCAGATGTGTCACAGGAGGTCACATCAATATTTGTTAGCCTGGACTTAGCCTCAATACAACTTGACAGAGGCATTGTTATGCATATTGCGGAGTTAACCTTCTTTAGCAACGAGCACATTGCATTCACTGAATTCGCAGTCAATGTTTAATTTGATGTTGTTCCTCGTTCGAAAGATACTTAAATTGAAGCGAAACGTGCACCAATTTAAGCCGCAAACAGAGTTGTTAGTATTGTTCAAATCCAGCCGTCGTTTAGATAGTATTCATTGATTTATTCTTACGTGCAAAATCTTTCAACGTTTATTCATGTCGCCTCTTTCGTTCGTGCTCTACTTTTAATTGTCTCGAATACTTATGCCAAGAATTCTTGTGCTTTTATTTCTATGATTGAAAACGGACTTGTGTTTGCTTTGTGTACTGATCAATATAGTGTTGCGTATTGGGTGAAATTTCGGAAAAGTTTAGTTGTTTCTTATTTTGAGCTAAAAGCTCATTTTCTTCTCTTTCTAGTATATGAAACAGAATGAATAATAATCGATCAGAAAAAGTGCCTCAGATTTTAAGAATGCTTGTCGAAGAAGTGGTAAAATAACGATTGCTTTATCCGCCTAGTTTATTCTTAGCTCATTCGAAGTATTTATTTGTTAACGAATTTTTGTTTGAAAGGTGTAAAAAGAAATCAGTATTAACGAACAATAAGCACAATTGGCTAAAAGCAGCCGCTTGTCGCTGTCATTTTAGAGTCGCTTTCAGGAACAGTTCTGACAAGAGAGTGTAAAAGTTTCGTTCAGTTGGGAGAGAGGCCGAAATGGGCACACTTTGAAAAGCAATTTATTTTATTTCATCGTTTTATTGCTTTGCGAAACTCTGTTTTTGATTATTGCCATATTTGAGGTAGTTTTGTTTGCTTCATTCGACTATTGCAATCCATTCTTTTATGGTTTGCACCAAGGATTTCTGCGAACAAAGCAGTGATTTGACAATAATAATTAGAAGAAATGTCGGAATGCAAATTGGTGGCGAGCTAAAAACTGGCAAAATCAAATCAGTAAAACAGTTAGTTTCAGCGACGACCAAAGAAGTCGAAACGCTTGCCGATTGTTCGCAAGTTTGTCGGCGAAAGAGGGGTGAATAAAGAAAGGCAGGAAAGCAACGATGGAGAAAGTGTCGAGCAAAAAGCAGTTATGACACCGGTTTCGGCGAAGATTATGATGCGGCAATTAAACGCTATTCGAAAGCAGCTTCGGCCACACACGTAGCGATGGCCTTTAAGCTTGATTCGCCATAAACACCTGTACCTGAAAGCTGCGCGTAAAAACTGAAATGCACGATTATATTGCAGATATAGGGTCGAAGTAATCTATTCGCGCAAGATTTAACCATCACATTAACGCTTCTGTGTGATACGTAATATAAACCAAATTAGCGCTTGTTGATAGCAATTGAAACCCGTTGGATTAGATGCACACAGGAGTGATTACGGAGAAATAGAGCCGGGCACCGATCCCAGGCGAGCAATCCATCAAAGGTACAAAACAATAGCTTTTAGTGCCACCTGCGACCCTCAGTTGACACGGGCACCATTTCTGCCGCTTTAATACACTTCGCATTTATTTACATTACAATGCCGTTTTCATATTTTCGTCTCGCTTATTTGCATTTTATACGTTTTCTATTAGATTATCGATTCAATTATTTACCTTTACTGCTTTTACAACATTATACTTGCCTTATTACACTCTCAATGCACTTTATTACACCGAATCATTCCGAACGTAATCGCTATTAAATTCAATTACACCGGGCTCTGCTTTTCTTGCTCCTACTCTTTACTTCTTGCGTTTTGCGCTTTACCTTCAGTTTTATTCTTCTCGAAATTACGCAAATTACCGTGAAATTGAAATAGCGTTTATTTACTGCACGTTTACACATGTTTGCAGAATGAAGCTTTACTCTGCTTCCTCATTATACGTGTTTTACTCTCAATTATGTCACCAATTCCACTGCGCTTATATGAAACTTAAGTCGACTTTTTTCTGTTCTAGTCGAGATAAGATAGAATGGATTGAAGCAGTTCATCAAGAGAGTATGAATTCAATGAATAGTATTTATAAAAAGCAGTTGATTCGCAATTGTGGAGCCGCGACCAATGACTGTGTTAAATTAAATGTTAGGTGAAGCAGTTAGATGCAAAATTTTTGTTTCTTTTAAAATAAAGAAATAAACTATTAAAAATGAGCATTTAATCTATTTTATTATTAGTAAACTTCTTAATAAGCTCATGAAAGCTTTTAGAAGTAAACAGGGTCACTGTTCTTCGGTGTTTTGCACAGGATAAATGAAATTTTATAAGAATATGTGAGTAAAGTTTAGCAACATACTAACTAGAGATCTAAACAGATTAAAAATATTTTCGGATTCCGATCAGTTTTCAAAAGCATATGGGACATTTTATGGGACATATAGGACTCGTGCCAATCTGTTTTCTTAAATTACTATTAAACGCGTCTGTACCATTTAACCAATATTGACGTCAAAATTATTTGAAAATTGTGCAAATTTTTATTTAAATTAAATAAACAAATGCATGAAACTATTTGTCGATCATGTATAAGTTGTTACTTACAAATAAAAGACTGTTCATCTTTTCTAGGCTCAATTTAGTTCTTCTTTACGTAAAATTAAAATTCAAAATTAGAGTATCGTTCAATGTAAGCGCTTGCTGCAGCTAAGGACAAAGGTTTATTTGTTAATTAGGTTTACGAAAAAAAATCCAAATCCGACCTGCTTCCCGAAAATGGTGAGTTTGGGACGAGTTTGTTTTCCGTTTCACGTTTAGACCTCTAATGACAACTACAGAAGAACTCTAAAACTATAAGCATGAACCTTATGCATTTTCATTAAAGAAATTACCCTTCTTTCATCTCCTTGTTCATTCAAACATAAATTATAAACATCGACAAGAATTTTATCCTCAGTTTATATGACAAA
>NCKU01000306.1:0-47413 GCA_003675995.1 Dinothrombium tinctorium
TATTTGCAGCTTCATTTTCTAGAATATGAAAAAAAGTTTTTACTGAAAATGACATTTATTTGATACAAAAGTCATTGAATATCTCACCATTGATGTGTTGTGAATATTCTTTCAACATATGACTTTGAGGCAACTTTTTGAATAAAATTTTATCAATTAAAAAATTCAATTGGGCATTATATTGTTCCGAACAAAAAATTTCTCCTTTTGTGTGCAATGCTTTGTGTAGAGAGAACTTTTTTCTACTCATAGAACAATGATGTTCTAAAAATCTTTTGAATTCTCTTTAAATTGCTTTTTTACAAAGCAATAGAACAATAGAATGAAAGATGTTATTGGACACAAGTGTACAGTCATGTAAACAAAAAAACGCCTGAATCAATAGAGTTTAACATTATTGAAGTAGCTTTTTGTTAAATTGAGCGTACCTGCAATCGAGTTGATTTTATTTTTTGAAAGCAATATACTCAATGCTTTAACTAAATTTCATCCAATTAATAAAGTATAATTACTTGTTAAAGCGGAATAATCATTTAGTCGAAAAAATAAAAAATTAAGCTGATTAAAAATGAAAGCTAGTAATCAATTAAAATATTAAAATAAGGTTCAAGCTTGCAGCTATTTGAATGTTAAAAATCAAATAACTTCCTGATAATGTATTTCCTTAAAGTTATTTCAAACATTTAAAAAGAAAAAAAAACTCGATTCACCCTGACATTTGCTTATGGCATATTTAGCTTGTATCACGACTAGTTTCGCTAAAAGTGATAATTACAAAAGCATTCGTAAATAATTTTCGCTAAATTGATATAAAAATGAATAAAAATTAATGAAGCGAACGAGTTGGCGAGAAAAGAAGAAGAAAAATTGTAATTAAAGCAATTACGTAAAATATCGCACGACATTTTTTTGTTCAGGCTAAAATTACTCAATTGTACAATTTCATTACACACGTAGCACAGAATGTGTTCAAATGCCAGCGATTTTTCATTGCGGCTGATTTAATTACAATCAGCCTTCGCTATGAAAAAAAAATTACGAAACAAGCTCTAACCTAAATTTATATATTCTAACAGCTTTATTCATCAACTAAAAGCTGCTTTATTATCTTTCAATAAAACAGTATTTGAAGTTTGTATTTTCAATGCCAGCGAAAAAGAGAGAAAATGAGTATTGCAACGAAATGACACATAATAAGATAGTCGCTCTCTTCTTCTTGCCGTTCAAAACGACGATCAATATTTTTGTTTAAGAGATTAAAATCTGTCCCTGTGTACTGTTCGGCACAGTATGTGCACAGCATTCGAATAAATCGAGAATCACTCTATCGCTTGTGTCATCTTTCCTCTCGAATTTTTGAATCTCGCGAAAAATCCATTCGAAAAGGATTTTCTAACTGCGTGATAGAGCATAATAAAAATTGATTGTGGCGAAAAATTAATTCTATTTTCGGTATGTTGTTAGGCGGAAAAAGCTGAAATAAACTGAAAAAATATCTGATCAGGGAGATTTTTTTTTCTGAATTTCAAGAAGAACGAGTGAAAAATAACTAGCAGCTAGTAAAATAAAATTTTTATGTTTGTGTGTGCAGCTTGTGAGAAAAAAACGATCGTTTAAACGTAATTTTAAATTTTAATCAAACACAAGGTAAGAAGAGAAAATTTTATTGAACAAATTGAAATATATTATTGAACTGTTCAGCATTGAATTCAATTTTTTATCGCTTCGCGCGAATAATTTACTGCCAGGCTGTCAAAAATATTGAATCGATTCATTACATTTAGCACACATTGAATTTTTTACATTTTAAATTTAAAGTTAAATCGACTGAGGAGAGAGAAAGCGAGAGAAAGCGACAACCACCACTTAATAATTATTTACAATTTAGTAAGCGCAAATAACAAAATCAAATTAATGTGTTCGAATGTAAAAATGTTAATTTTAAACTTTGAGCTCATATTTCGACACAAATAAGCAATCGACGAGATTGAAAATTAGTTTTAATTTTAATTCAGAGAAAAAGCGAAATCGAAATAAATCGAAATTAAAAAAAGCTACAGTCGAAAAGCAAATATAAAGTAAATAAGCCACGCCTAAAGCCAGCAAAAGTACAGTTGAAGGCGATGGATTTATGCATCGCGCGGTTGCAAAATGAGAAGAGTGTGAAAAAGAAAAGCAGATTTGTACTGTCGACGTCAGAAAACAGACGAACAGTAGTTTTTCTTTTCAGCATTCACTCGCTATCCTTTCATTCATTCATTCGTGCGTTTGTCGCACACGCAGCAACGGCGAAACGATCGCTGTGTTCGCTCCTTTCGTTCTTTCAAGTGTTTGTTTTTTATTCTTTCGCGACAATAAATAAGCTTTCGCTTCATTGAAAATCGTTCGCCGACAGTTTGCATTCGCGACAACGAAACACAAGAGCAGTTTGTTTAAATGGGCTACGATTCGACACGTTTCGTGCACGAAGTCGACGAAGAATTAAAATGTCCGATTTGTTGCTGTGTATTGAAAGATGCATTGCAAGCACCTGATTGCGAGCACACGTTTTGCGACGCCTGTATCAACGAGTGGCTGCTGATACAATCGAATTGTCCCGTCGATCGACAACCGTTGTGCAAAACTGACCTCAAACCGGCGCCGCGAGTATTGCGAAATTTTTTGGCCAAATTGGACATAAAATGCGATTTCGGTTTGTTGTCGCAATGTATCTTTCAATTTTTCAATGCATTGCTTCTCTCCTTTCTTTAGCATCGTTCGGATGTCCAGCCGTCGTTAAGCTCGAATCACTTTCATCCCATTGCAACGAATGCGATTTCAATCCCGACAAACCTGTGATTTGCGAAAAAGGCTGCGGTCTAATTTTGCTTCGCAATCAAGTCGAAGAACACAATTGTCTTTCAGATTTACGTGAACTTGTCTTAACTCAAGAGAAGCAAATAAACGAATTAAAAACATGGAAACGTGTACACGAAGAACAATTAGGCGATGTGAGAACTAGTTTAAAACGATTACAGGATCAATTCATAACTGAACAACAGCGTGCAGTTCATACGCTCCAACAACAGCTCGTCAAATTGCAACAACATGTCGAATGTTTGCAAAAACAGCAACAATATTTGGCTCAACAACAACAGCAGCAACAACAGCGATCACAATCGCCGACCGAAGCAGATGACGAATGTGATTGCGACACTTGCGAACCTACGCCAAGAAATTGTATCTACGGTTCAGGTTCTTCAAGAAAACGTGTTGCCTCTTGGAAAGAAACCCAAATTGTGAAACGATCGCCTAGCATTGGCAAAGCATACCCGCTCGATTCGCCTTCCTCTTCGGATGGCGAACATCTACGACACAATTATTATCATCATAATCAACCTCACCATCATCAACATCAAATCCCTCCATCATCGCCGTTTGACTCCCCACCCCGTGAATCTCAAGTTCATCAACAATTGATCACTTTTTACGGCTCAATTATTACAGTGACCGTAACCGATGAAGAAACCATTCAGTCTTTGAAGGCTAAAATGGAATTGAAAGAAGGGATAAAAAGGGATCAGCAGCTGCTTTTCTTCGCAGGACAGCAATTGGAAGATGATCGAACACTATGTTTTTACAATATAACCAGCGATTCCTCACGACATTTAGTGCTACGTTTACGTGATGGAATGAAAATTTATGTGAAGACCTTATCAGACAAAACAATTGAAGTTCAGGTTGATCCAAGCGAGACGATCGAAATTGTAAAGGTGAAGATACACGAACAAGAAGGGATTTCGCCATGCGATCAACGCCTGTTACTGGACGGTCGCGATCTCGCTGATTTACGCACACTTTCCGATTACGGGATCAAGCATAAGACCACGCTTCAATTGGATTTACATTTGGGAGGCCCGTGTCCCATATGTCAAACTCAATTTAAGAATAATTCCGGTAAATTACGATCGAATTCCCCATCAAATGCAATCACATCCTCATCATCCGCTAATCATCACGTCAGTGGTAAACACGACTAAGTCGGTAGCAAGGACATTAAGTTCACATTTCATGCCGTGATTATTGTGACAGTCAATATATCCCGAGATCCCCATTAATTCATGTATTAACATTCATTTGAAAAACTTATTAAATATGAATCTAACATAAATTTTGTTTACGTGTGCTTTATGAAAAATGGCATTTTTTCACTGAAGTAATTCAATATGTATTCAAAAAGATTTATTCATAAAGTGAATAAACGGAAAATACTTAATTAAGTTGAAATAGCGTAAGCGATAAAATCTATGTATTCGAGTGTTAAAGCAATACTTGAAATTTGAGTAATGTTTTCATACAGGATATGAGACGTAAACAAATATTTATGAAACGCAGATTACTGAAATATGTTAAGCTTTTTCTTTTCCAAAATATTTCTTATCATTTTAAAAACAGTAGAATTATTGAAAAACATGTTAATCCGAGAATCAGCAGAGTGCGAATGAAACAAATTTTCTCAATGAGAGTAAATGAGATTGTGGCGATAGAGATTAAGCAAATTAGACAAAATATAAAGAAAACCAAAGTTTTGTTTTGGAAAATGAAGAAAATTAGTCAAAAAAAATAATTAAAATTCGGAAGTAAATTAAACCGAACAAGTTTGAATTGAAAAGCAACGCGAATTCGAGAGAGAAGGCGATCGCAATGCGTGAAGCATACCTTTACGCAGTAAGCACCGCCCACTCGAATGATTACCTTTAAATGTTGTTGTATTTTTAAATTGCGAAAAGCGTCGAAAAAGAAAATTTTGCGGTTCGCGAAAAAGAGCGAAAAGCGGAAGAGAAGCAAGCGATCGATTGAATCTGCTCGATTCCGACAAACGTCGCTTTGTATAAATCATCTATTCTAAATGCTTACTTTGAAACGCATTCGCTTTAAAATCCAGTAAGTATTCGATTCGCTCGCGTTTTCAACGTTTCGTCGTTTCGAACTCACAAATCGCCACAAGTTTTATCTTCTCATTCGACGCGTTCGAATATACGGTGTAATGTTAACGCTGCGATTTTTCGCTTTCAATGTGAATGATAATTTTTCGCTTTTTTTATAACGTTTGTTCGAAAAGAAAAAATAACGGAAGAACAGTATAAAAACATTTTTTCAAATGTAAAATACAGACGAGCTTCGATATACTCAAATGTACGGCTTTCGAGTCTCGAAAAAGAAGAAGAAAAAAAGCGACAGCAATAATTGTTTGTAGTGTTTGTATTAGATTTTAAATATGCAAATCGAATCGTCATTATTCAAGCATTTTGCATTTTAAACGCGAAAACCTTGACGTCGACACTTTTAACCATTTGATTAAAGAGCTTAACTTTCTAAACGCAAACACATTTTCAATGCTTTTAATTAAGATTAACATTTGCGTTTCGAAAAACAATGTTCATTGACAAAATGTTGATAAGACAGATTTTTACTCCCATTAAATATTTCCTTTTTTCGTATTGAACAGGTGTTTTTTTCGCTTCTCTCTTTAATTTACACTTTTGGTTCATTTGAACTGTTCACAAACTTTGGTCTTCGCAAATGTTGGGTCCGGAAGCAAATACCCCTTTCGGCATCTTTTGGGACATCGAAAACTGTGGTGTTCCGCGCAGCAAATCCGCGAACGATATCGTTCTCAAAATACGAAAATATATCGTGAAACCTTACGGTTACCGCGAATACGAATTCTTTTGCAGCTGCGATACAAGCAAATTGTCACAGCAAATATGCGAAGAACTCAATCTCGCGGGTGTTACTGTTGCTCATGTACCGTCGACCAGCAAGAATGCGGCCGATGAGAAGATCAAAGAACAGATGAGTAAATTTGTGGACACTCACGGCGCCAAGGCTACAGTAATGCTTATAAGTGGCGATGTGAACTTTGCGCCAACTTTACGCGGTTTTCGCGACCGAATAGGCGTAAAAATAATCGTCATGCACAATTCGGCCGTATCACAAGAGTTGATTAATTGCGCCGATCGTGCTCTATTCAACTTTGCTGAATTCTGTGCCGATATCGTAAGCCGTCCGTCGACAGCACCGGACACGGGAGAGGTACATATCCGCGTGGATGGTTTACCTCAAAATACACCGCGTCCAGTGATTCGCAGTCAACTGCAACAGTTGACATATAACCGAGGCGGAAAAACTGTCGATATTCAAAATGAAAGCGCATGGATTGCATTTCCATCTCAAAGAGATGCCGAACGCGCCATTTTTTGTATCAACGGTGCTATTATCGGCAATTCGACTCTATCGGCTAGTATATCAAATAGTGTAATACCGAAGAAAATGAATCAGAAGTCGAATGCGACGCAAAATAATGCATTTAAGCAACTTTCGGCCACCTCATTACCCTTGTCTCCTCGCACAGTTACCTCGGCAGAAATAAAAACTTCGCAAGGCACAGCCCCTCTGGTCTCATTGAGCTCCATGAATACTGTCACAACGGCGAAAAGCAACATGATTCCCCTGATTCCGATCTCAGTCGATGGTAGTGCTATTTCAATCGACAACACTGCAAAATTAAGCGCTTTTGCAAACGATGTGAGCTTACCATTAGCTCCGTCGAAATCTTCGAAAAACATTCCACCTAGATTTCAAAAAATGAATACTACGCATTTGAGAGTCGACGGAATTCCTCCGACCTGTCCAAAGAGGAAGCTGAAACGCTTTTTGAAAGAATTGGCTAAGGATTGTCCAATCAAAATTACGAAGTTCGAAAACGGCTATGCTCTACTCGAATGTCAGAATTCTCCGATGACTCAAATTGCAATATCTGAAATCATCGGTTGGCATACACTCGAGGACGGGCAAATCATTACGATTAATTCTTTGCCGGTTGGTGGTGGAATGCTGGGAAATCCTAAATTGGCGTCCAGCGTTGAAAATTTGCAAAGAGCCCATCGTGTTATATTATCCGGAATACCCGGGAAATGTCCCGAAGAAGAAGTGAAACAGGCAGTATTACGACAGTTGGTAGGAATCAAACCAAAGTCAATGGTCATAAGTGATGGCATGGTTGATATGGAATTTAAAACCCATAAAATTGCTGAAAGCGTAATGGCCAAATTTAATGGGTTTAAAATAAATGATAATCCTGTTAAAGTTACGCGATCATTTAAACCGCGAAATGCTCCAAGAACAAGATCCGCCTCAATGAATAGAACCATGAAAGCCGTTCACGAAGTCAACCGAAGATTTGATTCAGAGGCTGCATTAACATTGACGCAGAAATGGGCGAATAACGGGACATTGCTTTCTTACCCTCAAAAATTTGCGGAAGAAAGTAAAAGTGGCCGATTTTTGCACGTAACGAAGTTGCCACCAAATGAATCGAATGCTGTGGAAAAGAAATTAAATGTTTTAGCGAAAGCTAATAACGGTGATTTAATTTCTATTCACAACACTGAAGCCTGGCTAGAATTTCCTGATCACGCGGCGGCTGAAAAAGCCAGAGGAATCATAGGCAGTCAGCTTTCATTGCCTGGTGGTCCTATCGGCACTGAAACATTAAAAAAGTTGCCGAAGAACATTTTTGAAGAGAGAAAGGCGAGAGTTTTAGTTGAAAAAAATAACCAAAACTCGTTGAATAATCTAAGCGAAGCTGAGGGTGACCAATCCTCATTTCTCTATGTGACAGGACTTTCTCCAAAATATCCTGTCGAAGAAATGCATTCCGCACTCTCCAATTTATTTGAACCTTACGATGGAGAAGTAGTAAGAATTTCAAATGGAGCAGCATTTGTCAAATTCACGAGCAAAAATGAAGCTGCAGCAGTTTTTCAGCTGTTTGAACGATGCAACGTCTCCATTTTGGATAAACTCACGTTAAAGGCAACGATATGTAATAAACCGCCGAAAATGGGTGCGGAATCAGCTTAACAAATTCGAACCACATTCACGCGTTGGATCGTATTCAAATTACTAGTCGAAAAGACAATTGTTTTGTTTTCTTTTTCATTTGTTCCGAAATTCGAAAACAAATAAAAGCATATGTTTGTTAATCGCATTTTCACTTTATTTTTCGTATTCAACAAGGTACAAATAACCTGAACGCAAAAATCTGGTTAAAATGAGTATCGATTAAAATTTTCATTTGTAAAACTGAGATTTTGTGTAATGAGAATGCAAACGCTATTAAATTGAGTTCAAAATGTAAAAACGTTTTCGAGCTGTTGATGAAAAGCAGCTTCCAAATGCTTTCGAAATGCTACCATATCACTTATTATCTGGATATAAGAATATGTCCACTGATTGTCCTTTCTGCTCTCTACAGGAATGACTTCTTTCGGTTATCCAGCTTTCGCAAATCGGGCAAAACTTAATTCGCTTTATTGGAATACATGGTTCTAACAATACTTCATTTCGATCAGCCTCTTTACAATGATTATCGTGCTGATGATTACAATGCTCAAACGCTGAACTGCGGAAGTTATTTAATTCAATCGAACTTTCGTTGTCGGTATTCGAAGGCTTTCGCTGCATACGAGTGAGTTTCGCACGATTCAATGCCGTCTGGTTCTGTGTAATCGCATCATCGGGATTTGCATTATCATTTACACCGAGTGACAATTGTTGATTCGCGTTCACTCTCGTGTCAAGAAATAAGTGTGATTCGCGATCGCAATCAAGTGAGCCATTTTCGTTGTTCGGACGATCGCCGCCATTCAGTTTTGATCGCAAATAATTCAACGCATTCGTTTTCTGACGACGAGTTACGCTTTCATTTGAATAACAATTTTTTTCCGTAATCAACTGAATGAGGAGAAATCAAATCAAATTGCGATAATCGCGAACGAAGAACAAACCTTAAGCCACACTTCGAAAAACGGTTTGCAAGACATACTTTGTTTAGCCTCTTTTTATCGCTTCGAGATGAATGTGCAATCGTTTTCCGAATTTTCAAGTCTACACAAATTGCTTTCGAAGAGAATTTGAAACTTGCTCTAATTTTATAATATTAAACTTCTCGACACGAAACAATTAATAGGTCAGTCGCTTTTCTAAAATTTTATTGCGCGTGAAATCAATGCCAACAACACGTGTTTAAACGCGCGTTCAGTTTTCATTGAAAGATGTCCGCTTTCCTGATTGTGCAAATGTTGCGTCATTTTATTTTTCACTGCGATCGACGCTTTCACTCATTTATCATTTTCAATGCATTGAAATTTTTCACTTGTTTTTATTGCAATTAATTTAAAAAAGAGGCCTTAAATAGCTTGTTTATCTCTACTTCCCAAAATAGCTCGCTGCCATTTGCTGCTCCCTGATACGGCTCATTTCATTTGCACTTAAAATTCCAATCACAATTGTTAACACTTTTTCAAAGGATTTGAGTTTAGTCGTAAAACTGAAAACTTTGATCTAATTGTTACTGCAATCACAGCTTTTTCCCAAAATTTCAATTCAATATGATGCACGTCGACTGAATTGCTGTGAAGCTCCGAAATGCTAAAACGTCTATTTTAAAGTTTTTATCTAAGAAAAAAGCCAAAGATAAACAAAAAACCTCTTTTGTGCCGAAAAAGTTTGCGATGAATGATCACCGATCGGTAAGCCGATGGGTGATTTGTTTCGCAGCAGGACACAATTCTTGCTTCTTACTTTCTTTTTAGCAACTGCCACTTCGTGTGCTTTGCACTTGTGTTAAATGCGTAATATAATACTCAAACCTGTGGTAATTTAAAACTGATATTTTAACTAATGTCTCAAGTTCTTTCATCAACTTTTTTTCAAGTTTTTCAGCACTTGAAGAACTCGAAGAATTGAATTAGAATTCAGAAAACTTCACTATTTCTCATTTTACTTACATATCAAACGATTGCGAATCGCAAAAATTGGCTTTGAATGAAAAAAATTAATTTTTCCCTCACGTGAGTTTTATGTTCAAATCTTTTCAATCTCCAAGATTTTTAAAGCGTTAAGGCATCTAAACTGCTCAGCAATATCATCGCATAGCTAAACTTCCGTTTGAGTTTGATAAAAAAAACTTTTAATTATATGGTGTATAAAGAAGATTTTTTACAAAGTTAACTTTGCATATCTTCTACAAAAGTAATAATTAGCATATTTTATTTGCGAACATTTGCGAAATGAAGGAAAGGAGAGAGAATTAAACACATCAAAATTAACAAAGTTAAACCAATTTATTCGAAAATCGTGACTTCGCGTTTGAAAAGAAAGTGTACGCTTTTCAAACTCAAAATTTTTGATGTGATGTGCTGTTTTGTTTACCATAAAAAAAGGCAAGAAGATAAGTCTCATCAGTTTTCTCCTCCAACTATATTTTAAATTTTCATTTATTTAAATATTTCTATTTCCCCACATTATTCAAAAGAAAACGCAAACCCATTTTGTTAAGCAAACAACAAGGCGCTATCGTTCACGGTTTAAATCGCTTATTGCCTGCAAGACAAATAATTTGTGATCAGACACACCGTGAAAAAGTTCTCGCAAACAAACTTTTTGTTCACGCCAATTTCGAATTCTATGATTTTTCATGCATTTTACATTTTCTAATTCAGTTTAAGCGAGTGAAATGCAAGATTGTCTCAATTGTAATTGTAAATTGATAACCCTTTCTTTCTTTTTAAATGACTTTAATTTTATGATTTCATATCTTACTGAAAGTAATGAAATAGACTCGCGTGCTCCGTGAGCATATGATTGTCGAATTCCTGGCATACATTTTGAAGCATTTTTCTACTTTATTCACCGCACAGCCGTAAATGAGTTGTATGTATTACTTACACTGAACGGAAATATTTAAAAGCTGGAATGCGCCGAACTTTACAAAGGCTGCATTCAATCATTCGTTTATCACTCGCTATTTATCAAGCCTACCAGCATAATATGTCACGAAACATCAATAGCTTCAATTTTCAAACACCATTGTTTAATTAATTGACTTTTAAATTAAGAATCATCATGTTGTACTTTATTTAAACATTTTATTTTAAAATTCTACTCTTTCTAAAAATAAAAACGAAAGATTTATCATATTTTTTAATAATTCATTTCTTGAGACATTCAAGCAATTAAGCACATAGAACCGCATGAGAGAAACAGTCTGTAAGCTTGATGATAAATTTTGCGAATTTTTCATTTTTTGAAAAATATGTTTCTAAATTAATTTCAACAACATTAATTCAAAATAGAAATTACCATCAAATAAAACTACTCATAATTATGCATTTTTAATCTTTTTATAAGAACAACACAAAACGAAACGAATAAAGTAATCCGCAAAAAAACATTCTGGCGCTCACCGACAGCATAAAGCTCGGTTGTAGAAGAACAATAAATCATCGGAACCAAAAAGTTCTTTATGCTGGAATTTTATAGAAAAGCAACCCTTTTGCACAAAAAGTGCGCATAATGAAAACGCGCTAAAAAGCGCGCTTCACTTTTGTTCTGTGAGAATATTATTTTCAATGCTTATTAGCATTTCTAAGCATACAAACGCACACAAATACAGTAAAGCGCCAAATTAAAATAAAAATAAAAAAATCATTAAAGCATCACATGCCTTGAAAGTGCACTTTTTTGTGAACCTACAATTCTTTTGAACTTTTAATGACATTTAAAGCAAAATTAAGTGACAATTTTCGAGCAAATTTCTTTTTGGTCGCTTAAGTTTTACTTTTACTCGTCGAAATGCCTTTTGTCACTTAACTTTCAACTTAAAATTTTTTTAATTCGAGTTAAAATTTATGAATACTTTCAGAACTCAAAATAAGTGTTTTTCTATCAATTTTAAATTTATTTTTCAAATTTCGATTGCTTAAAAACCATAAAAGTTTAAGTGGTTTATAAAACTGAAAATTACGCTTGTGACCGAAGCTTTCAAAAATTTCTCACCAAATCATTTATTTAACTTTTCCATTGTAATTTAAAAATCTGTGAATTACCTAATTTTTCAAATTACAGATATTTTATAAAGAGAATTTTATTTTTGCATAAACTTTACTTAGATAAAATCATGTTATGAATAAAATTGAATTCAAAATGAAGCAAAATGATTCAAAAACACTCATTTCAACACACTTTTGCTAGAAAATGAAAACATTTTGAAAAGTTAACTAGATTTTGTTAAGTTCATTTGGATTTGCAAAATTATCCAAATTGAAAATAAAAACAAGCTTTCGCTTCTCAATTTTGCTTATATTTTGCGATTACGAGGAGAGAAAAATAATTTTACATATTAAAATTAAGAAGATAACAAATCGTGCGAACAAGAACGGAAGCCTGGTTTCATTGAATTTCGTTCTCTAAATTTATTATTTGCAGCATGTAATTATTCTTGCTCTCAATTAAATCGACAAATTTTCAAGCTTTGAACGCAACGGCTATTCTGTAAAATTTGAACAATGAGCTTTTCAGCAAAACGAAATAAATGTTCGGCTAGAAATTGCTCAAAAATGATAATCCTAGCGAAAAAGTTCCTAAAAGCTAAAACTCAAAACTCAATCGCAAAAAAATTGTGGTTTTGTGAACACTTTGAGCTAGAAAAAAAACTCTTTTCGGTTTACACCGAAAGAGAGAAGCGATGCAAAACGAAAGAAGAGAAAGAAGTAAAAGAAAAATCAATGTTATAATCAGTTAGCAAATGATAGTAAAATAGTATATTCAATGTTCTTGTGCCCCCGCCGCGAGAAGGTGTATAGTCACGAACAGCGCTTACGGGCACGAAGGCGAGAAAAAGAAGTGCACCGGTTTCATTTGTAATCAAGAGTATTTTTTATGCGTTGGAGCCATGTAATCTCTGCTAAACGCTAAAATTGCGCCATTTCGTTGAACATCGAATGAGAAAAAAATGCGCACTGCCTTTTCGGTTTAATAGCAGCAAATTTTATACATTGTTCTCCTCTTGTTTTATAGTTTTGTCTCGCTTGTTCACTTGCACCACTCTATTATAGTAGCATTTTCAGCTCTGCTTTTTCACTCGTCCGCTGTCGAAGCGAAGAATAATAGCGAGCAAAAGAAGAAACTGGACGTATAATATCGATGCGTGTACTCGGCGAGTAACTAAATCGGTTACAAGATCCATGCGAAAAATCGTGACTGTCAACACCCAAACCATCCCGCAATTTGGTCCACGCAGACATTGCAATGGCGCCCACGCTTTGAAAATTTTTCTGTCTCTTACACACAGTGTGCACAGTGTATAAACAGCGTTAAAACTTCAAATTTAAATTCAATGGTCACCACACCGAACAAAATACTTAGTAGTTAAGTCGCTCGCCTCGTTTTCTGCCGGCCGAATAGGTGCCAACGCTCGGCGAAGCATTCGAAAGCCGTGCGGCGAAAGCATTGAGAAGCGAACGCGTAAAGAAAGCAAATCGGTCGGAATTTCGGAATCAGTGATTTACAAAATGTTCACTCTTTAATTAACGAAAATTGACGGATGAATTTATTTTACAGACCAAGTGAAAATTTTTCGGCCGCTTATTTGTGAGCGTTCGCTTCTTAAGGAGAAACGAATGAAAAACTTTTTTAAATCCGCGGGAAAAGCGACGAACAAAGCACATTGTACGTTGCACTTACTCATATTTACAAATGTGAAACGATCGTAATTCAATGGATTAACCATAATTGTGCGCATGGAGAAAAAGTAAAAATTGGCAAGTTGAAGCAAACAATGGCACACAAATTTATTTCTTAACTAATTGCAAGCTACTTGTTAATTGTGTTTCGCAGCAGCCAAAAAAGAAGAAAAGTAGCGCTTATTAGTTGATGTGCTTTCAAATTATAGTGCAATCGTTGCTTTGATTTGTGAACGTAAATAGCCGCTCACTAAATTCACATTTGATTATCATTAACGGTTGTTTCGGTACCTTTTTTCAGGATTTAAAGCAGCGAAAGCTGCTAGAGCTTAATAAAAAATGAGTAGCGCTGTGCGAGCAAACAAACTGCGTGGGCGTAACCAATATGCACAAGTTGTATATCTAAATATTCGGGAGAACGGACACAAAATTTTATTTTGTTCTTCGAGAAAGCCAGATGTTGCTTATTCATCTTCTTCATCATTTGCATCACTCACATTTCTTCCTCTCTTTCTCTCTTTCTCCCTCTCTCTCTCTCTCTTCATAATTCTTATTCTAAAAGATTTTTTTCTACTGTACTTTCAGGAGTTTATTGCATTCGCCGTTTACCGCTTCTTTTTTCTTTCCTCGCCGTTTTCTGATTATTGTTCTTTTGCGAATCATTTTGTTTGGAAGACTAGATTATGGGCGGCTGAACACACGAGGTCCGTAATCGAGTAACGCACATTAGAAGCGAAGAAGGTGAGGGAGAAGTTTTTTATTTTATTTTGCTTTCTTTTTTATTATTTAAGAAGAATGGTTTACATTACATAGATTTACGTGCGTATCGCTTTTTTTTCTCGCCATATTTTTTTATGAACTCGAAAAAGTAATTCATAAAAATGTTTTATGAAAATTACATGTACAAGACGGACGTTGGAGATTTTTTTAAGGAGCGCCGCTCACAACTTCGCCATTCTCACACAAACAGCCGCATCGATGAAAAGCAAAAGTTCGCCTTCTCTCTTTCTTTCGCTTTTGCAACACAGAAAGAAGCGCATAGCACACAACATGTGTACACACACGTCTAATATATAAATGCAATATGTTTATGCTTAAGTAATATATCTGCTTGTGATGATCTTCGAGCGAGCAAGAGAGAGAGAGAGAGAGAGAAAAGGCTCGCTGCTATTTTTTTAAATAACCTAAAATTGCTTTTAAGGTGTGTTAGACATGACTTTTTACCAGAAACCGGAACAAATCACGGATTTATTAAAACGGGCAAAAATGGCTTATAAACGATATGTAAAATTATAACTTTGGTGCTGAGCATATTTTTTTCTCTTATTCTTTCTTTGCTAGACTTCATCATAATCTTCTGCTTTTGCATCGTGTACAAATTTACTGTGAGGGCGATCGCAGAGAGCACACAAAGAAAAAAAAAACAGAATTTAGACATATGATCTTGAACATTTAATGCAATCACGCGATCGCTTTTCAATTTATGGCGTCTGTCCAGTCGCAGTGTGAATTTTTCTGTTAAACAAAATCTAATAAGTAGTAAATTATTTTAAAAGTAACTTCGAGAGCCGAAAATTTAATTTTCTTTTCGACTGCTGTGTATGAAATTTGAGTTTTAAAAATTAAAGAAGTTCGAAAAAATTAATTTTCTGGCTGGAATCAAGCGAAAAAGTCAACAATCAGAATTTACGATCAAATTATTCGTACCTATACTCCTCGAAGTGCCTGCTACATGCAATCATCGTTCCGATCATTCTATTTTCAAATCTAATCTTGTAAAATATATTTTTCATAACCGAACTCTTTTATTTTTCTCGCTATCTCATATATAACAGTTAGCCATGAAGTGAGCAACTGATTCGACAAATGACTTCGCTCGGATTTTTTCGGCTCAAGCATTCAAGGTAATTAGTGTTACACCCAAAATCTCGGTGCGAATGTATTAAGTTAAGTGCGATGTTATCCGAAAATAAACAGAAACTGTAGCTCGTTAAAAATGTTTTTAAAAAGTTTGTAATTTTCTTCTCAGCATTATCGCTCAAATGTTCGCATTGATTAAATCGCCTGACAAAGTATTTTTACGACGCTCTATTTGCTTTGAGAAAAAACTTTGCGCAAAAAAGCGAAAACGAATCAGAAAAGAGCGTCTAAAGTGTGATTTCAATTGTTGGCCTAGCCGAGTGTAAACTATCGAAACTAATTTTAAACAGTCCTAAAGCGATTAATTTCTCAACATCTGCTGTCGCTATTATGCTCGCGAGAAGTTTTCATTCATAGAAAAGCGAGCGCATTGAAAAAGAAAGAAAGCGTAAAATTAATCCTCACGTAATAGTAAAGGTTGTTTTCGGTGCACACACACACATACACACGCATAAACTCGCACATACACAATTTTCGGCGTTTCCAAGTGAATGAAGCGGTGTTTGTGCACGCGTTTCGTGCAATAAATTCATTAAACGTGTTAACGTCCGGCGTGCATTTTCGCCCCGCAGAAGATACGTGCGAACAGCTGAAAAGTTCTCTCTTCTTGTTCTAGATGGTTAACAATGAAGCGAGCGAAGAAGAAAAATGATTAAGCAGCTATGCGAATACTAAATTGTGTATTGAGGCTGTATTTTTACCGATGTGCTCACTCGTCGATCACGTCAAAGCGATTTATTATCACGACCCCATATTGTTTACAACCTTATTCATTGTTAATTCACACAGACCGCTTTGTTCACAATTCTCGCTCGCTTCTTCATTCTTCGCTGTTTCTTCGCTGCTTTTCGCAGCGTTTGTTTGCAAACCATTCGAAAAAGCGATCAAAAAGCGAATGCAAAAAGCAAAGGTGAAAAAGGTCGACGAAGAAGATATATGATGAGAGACAATATCGCAAAGCCGTTTTCAGCGAAATTTACCGACGCAATGCGCACTCGAAAGAACGACGTGCAAATCTGCTATCGTGTGTGTCTGTGTGTGTGTGTGTGTGTGTGCTGACAAGTGTTTAGTGTACGATTTCATGTTCAGTGACTGACAAACAAATTTAAGAAATTGAGAAAAACAAGAGATATCACTAATTTAGAAGGGTGATCAAAGCGGTATTCGGGTTTTTAAGTGTGCGAGCGTAAACAAAAGCGCCAAAAAATTCGGTTCCGCCAAACGAGAGTAAATAGAGGAAAGTGGAGAGAAAAAGTTTTCGGTTTCTTTCTTCTCGCTTTTGCCATTTTCGCGAAACACTTAAATTACACTTTCAATATTTGCTCAATATTTTCGGCTCGCACTGCTTTTCTTGCTCCTTTCCTCGCTCTTCTCTTTCTTTTCATTGTTTCCGCTTTTTCGTGTTTGTGTCCACTTAAAAAGCGATTACAAGCGAAGTGTTTCGCTTTCTTATTAAGACTTCTTCTCGTGTTTACTTTCTTCACAAATCTATTATTCTTCGGCTTTTGTGACGTTTCTTTCGATTTGTGTGACTTTTTACATTTCGAAAGCGACGAAAATGAGGGTGAAGCTGAAGGCGAGAAAGTGATCTCGTAAACGCTGTAATCTCAATTTCCATTTCTCATCGAAACACACGCAAAAATGACGTTTAAAATGCAGTAAAACTAACAAAGCCAATAATTATAGTGATAAAAAGCAGCGATCGGCAAAGAATAGCATCCGTGCAGGTAGACGAGAAGTAGAGTAGATGAGATGAGAGCTGAAACGCAGAGGTGGAAGAAGTTCAATATGCTTGGGAACTGAACGTAATTCGCTTTCTGCCGTTGCGGAGGTGGTGGCGGGGGTCTGTGAGCTTAGATAGCAGAATTGCATTCTTTGCATTTTGGGTGCGATTTATATCTTCGTCACGACATCGATGCTTCATTGCGTTCGTTCAACATCACCACCACCACCGCCATCATCATCATCACAGTCATCATCATCAGCATAGCCGCATCCATTCGCACAAACGCAGTATTTTTTCCTGCCGTAAGAATCCGGTTCATCATCACTACCTTATTCGCAAATACTATCTGTTCTGCTTTTTTTTCTACTGCTGCAGAGAAACGGGAGTTTATTACTTGCAATGCACCGCTTCTGCTCGAGGCTGCTGGGGGCGGTGAAAGGCACGCGGCCGTAGCCCAGTATTGTACCCGAAAAAAATTTTAGTACGCGCAGTGCGCTTAATGTTTATGAATTACAGTTTGTGTGTGTACGTTTTATACTATGTGGTGTGTATGTGTGCGCGCACTGATATTAAAATTGGTGGTGGGGGCGACTTACTAGCAGATATTGTGTAGCGAGAATGGGGGGGGTCATTGAAGGGAGTGCCGCGAAATTGGTGATGAGAAAGAAAAGTTTTTCATTTCTGCTCGTCTCTTCTCTCTCATCTCTCAATGCGTTATGAATAACATTTTTATGAGGGTGTATTTTCACGATATTGCCCTCAAAGCCCGCAAAGAAGACGGAACAAATCACGATATTATCAAATTATAATCTGCGTGTTTGCAAATTTTTTTCTTCTCCCTCTCTTTTTCTCTCTTTTCACCATTAAAAGCCTTGAACACAATGGCCAACGATCTTAAAAACTGATCCATCTATGCGCTTTCCTCCGCTCGCTTTTCCGAACACCTTTTCGCAAATCGCTGGCTCGCTTCTCGAACAACTGGTCAAATCAAATATTTTCTTATAGGTTCGCCAATCGCAACTCAAAACTCATTTCTTTTCTATCTCTCGCTGCCCCTCATCGAATGATTTCGCCTCTTTCTCACTAATTATGCTCCCGATTTGCGCTTTTGTAAGCGTTTTAAATGCTCAGCGTTTCGTCATTTTTGCCGTTTCGCATTCAGTTTTTACAATTAAATGTTTCATTAAATGTTTTGCTTTCTAAAAAGTGAATAACGTTCTTTCTCGATTCGAAATGCTCGTTTATTTTCTCGAAGTGGTCATTGTATTTTAAACATTTTCATAAATTATTTTCTTCAAAAAATCTAAATTTACTATTTTACAGAAGTAATTATGCTCAATTACCAAAGTATTCTTTTCTTCTCGCGAGAAATTTTTACTTTTGATTTTTTCGCCATCAAAAATGCTTTCGGCGATTCGCAATTTCATACTTTCTATTTTCATTTATGAAGAGAAAAAAAGGAGAAAAAAGATGAATTATCGTGTAATTAAAATTGTTTAAAAAAGATATTCAAAAGTTGAGGGTGTATTGTTTTCACGCTTTCCAAATTAACCATTTAGAATCGTTTTTTCTTTCTCTCTTCTTCTTCTTCATTACTTTCGTTTCGATAATTAAAAATTATAATTTCTCTGCAAGATAAATTTAACGCAACTAAAAATAAGAATATGCACTTTAAACATGAATTTCTTTTTCTTCTTCGCTTGAATTTTAATTTCGAACTTCACTTTCATCATTAAAAATCATTTTGTTTACAGTGATGAAGAAGAAGAACAAAAAACAAAAAACAAAATCGGAAATGCTTCTTTCTCTTAGTCTCATTTTCGAAATTCTTTTCACCGAAATAAATAATTTTTTGCTCGAAAAATTGATCGTTTTCAAACCATAGCAATAGGCGTTCAAATGCCCACCTTTTCAAATTTCCGTAAAATAAGCAAAAAACAAAAAACAAAGACTCAGAAAGAACTTTTGCGAACACTTTTCCCAAACTTTAATTTTCTTTCGAACAAATGCATCGCGCACAAAAAATGAAAACGTTTAGTTAGCCAGGTCCGAAAGCCGCGCTTCGTTCTCGGAACGAGTACAGTTTCATTCTATGCGCTTAAAATACAATTTTGGAAAACCGAGAAATCTAATTAGTTTTCGTTCTTCAATTTTTTCTCTACAAAAGAAGCGCAGATTTTCACAAGCTCGTGTGCAGCTTGAATAAGTGAATAATTTGCTCAAACTCGTTCGCTTTTATGAAAAGCTAACTTCTTTTCTGGTAAACTTTTAGCGAAATAAAATAAAATTTTTCTTATCAAAACAAATTTATTGCCCATCAAAAGCGTGAAAAAAAAGAGTTTGCGAAATAAACAAAAACTTGCTCGTATTCATCTCGAAGCTCTATGCCTCAACACTATTTCGAGAAGAAAAGCTCGAGTTGTATACGCTTGTGTTATGCACAAGGGTTATGTAGGCATCAACAGCACACTTTTATCTCTTGTTTATTCATCGAAAATGGTCGAAAATATTTTCGCGTTAACTTTCGAATCGAGTGAAATTAAAGGCGCGCAAAAGTTTTCATAATATAATTGTGAACGTGAAAGCATAAAAGGAGAAGAAGAAAGAATACGGATGTTGTGCTCACTTCGTTTCAGCGCTTAAAAGTGCTATAATCAATTTCGTTTTTACACACCTTTCATGGGTTTGTCATTTTAAGTGAAACGGGCGCAGAAAGCACGAATATCCGTTTCGGTTTCTTTTTTTACGTCTCTCGAACTAAACTAAATACGCGTATTTAGCGAAGAAAAATCACTGCGATAACTTAATATGAAAATTTTTTAACAAGTTGATGCAATCACCGTGACAGGTATTATAAAGCGCTGATCGATTTCTCATTTATTTCCAACATTGATCCGCTGCTCACTCTCAAACATCAAATCATTTCGAAACCTTAAATTTAAAATTTAGTTCACAAATCAAAATTTTAATTCGACTTTATGCAAAACATGACATTTAACATTTTACTTTCGATCTCATTTCGCAAGCATTCAAACGTCAATGTTGTGAATAAAACACGCATATAGCGCGATAATTTCCACATTCACTCTTATGAGTGTGTTGAACCATTGAGCTAGAGTGATTCGAATCGATGAGTAGTTGCGTCGGTGAATAAAGGAAAATTATTTACTCGGCGCGATTAAATATTTTAGCATTAATCAAAAAGCAAACTGATAATTTCGTGTTATTCTTCTCAAGTCGGAAAGTCATCAAAAGTTCTCCTTATCAACACCTTTTTTCATCCGCACATTAACAACGGTAATATAATTTACCAATTACGCTGTTTTATCGCACACGGTATATGGAAATTTGCGCAAATATCTCGCCGCATTTCTTTGAGCGCAATTAACCTTTTAATGATTAAACGCTGAAGCAATAAAAGTTTTTCTTTCGCGTTGCATACAAAGAGTTATTCACAGAATCCGGGATCCTTTTTTGATTCATCGCCTAGCGATGTAACTCACTTCAAATGTGAGAACACTTTGAGCTTTTCTACCGAGACAGAAAGTAAAGAAAAATCGACCAAACCTTTTTATTTCATAAATGCTTGTTAAACTTTCTACTTGTCTTTTCTCAAAAATTTAAATTTGTGATTAATGTGAATCATACCACCAGATATGAATGTTTGCTTAGTACTTTAAACACACTGATTTTTAGAAAAGAAAATAATTTAATTTTAAACGAATTCATATTTCGAAACAAAACAAAAAAGTGGTTAAGAGAAGAAAAGAATTAAGGTAGGGCGACTTCTCTTTCGAGTTTGACATCATCGCTAACAATTACTATCGAGCAATTAAGTAACCGCAGTAAAATGTGTGTGCGATGCATTAATTTGTTAAAGCTAAAAAGGTTTCTATAGAAGAGAGAGAGAGAGTGAAAAACAAAGTGAAAAGTACTTTCGTTATTTGCTCGAGCGGTAAAATTCACTATTACGACCCTATTCAAACATTTGCCCAATTTCAGCGGACAGTAAACTTTAATTTGCGTCGTTTATTTTCACCCATTCAATGCATTTAAGTATTTAAACATTCTGTTTTAACTGTTTAACGTAAAAAACACACAATGAACAGTCGAACAGCTCGAAGTATTGAGACTCTAGCTTAATATCGAAGCGACGCGAGAGGCGAAAAAAATGGATCATTCATTCAGAAAAAATAGGACAAACGTAGCCTATAAAGGCAAAATCACTTAATATTATGCAATTAACTATCTCAAAAATTTTTTGCGAAAGTCAATTGCTAGGCTTAACGAATGATAAACCACGAAAATGCTAAAAGCTTTAGATTATTACAGTACAACGAATTTTTTTTGCGTATTTGTTTTGCCGCAAATTTGTTCTAGAACATTGTTTTCAAATAATAAAGCGAATAGTAAACTTTCATTTCACGTTGAAAAAAGTGCTAAAAGTAATTAATTATGAGCATAATTATAATTTAACAACTCTTTAATTTATAGTCTCTCTAAGAAAAACTGAGCACATCGATAACGAAGTTCATACAACACAGCGCTGTTTTCTTGCGATTTTAATAGTCTCAAAAGCCTCAATTATAACCTAAAAATGTAGCTCGGCTCTTAACATGAAATTAGTTGAGTAACGCGTAATTTTAAGTGCCCGCCCTTAGTTAAGTGAAGTGAAAGTAGGCAAAGAAAACTTTTCGCTCAAATCAATTTCAAGTATCAGCAATGAAACAATTTATTGAATTTTTTGTAGAAAAGGAAATTTTTAAACAAAAATTTCAACATTTTGAGAAAGAAAAAAAGCGAAAAACTTCGCAAAGCAAAAATCAAAATAATTTTCATTGTCAAATTTTGAGCAAAATTTTGATCGACTGTTTTGAAAATACTTTAATAATGAACTAACAATGTAAGAAAAAAGCAGTTTTAAGTAGAAAGTAACGAGTAAAAAATTTTTTTTAGTGAGAATTCAAACAAACAGCAGGTTGTTGAAGTTTATTAGATGATGCGCTCAGAAGAAAAGCGAAAAAACGAAAGACAAAAGATGCTATTATACTATTATTGCAGCTTTCATTATGAAATCGATTGCGAACAACGAAATAACGACTGCATTTACTTGTGTCGAGACGGTGTTTGATGGCCAGTTGATGGCTTGTGAACCGAGCGAAAGCGAGAGAGAAAATAATAATCGGTATTCAGCTTGAGGACAAAAAAAACTGTAACAGCGACTGATTGCTAAATACCGCATCGAAGTAATTAAGTAGCGATCAAAGTTGGCAGAGAGGAAAGTATGTGTGCGGTTGTGTGAACGCTGTTTTGTTTCGAAGCCTGAAGCCTTACGCTTTCTCGAAAGCGCAAATCGTACCATATTTCTCATTATTACGCGACAAGCACTCAAACTCTTGGTTCATCATTTTTCCTGTCACTTTGATTATAGGCCGTTCTCGAAGACATATTTCAATGTAAAGCCGTTTCTTAAATTAGAGGGTTTCAAAGGGCGGAGTGAAACATCGCCAAAAGCGGAAAAATTTTCGAGCCCGTGTGTATGTCGTACATAACAAAACCGTGCTCTACTCGAATGCACAGTGAAAAAATGAAAGCCACGAATACAGGCGACGAGCGAAAGCAGCAAGAAAGCAAGCAGCAGAGAGAGAGAAAAAATTTGAGGAGTGATAATTTGAACGTTTTTAAATTCAATTGTTTCTCCGTTTGTTTGAATGGTTTTTTCTTCTTCGAGTTGCCTTTTAGCTTCTTACTTTTCGCAGAAACGTGGCTACCGTTAAAATGGTACCCAAAACTTAAATGACGTGAAAAGTGTTATGTTGATGAGGGATAATAATAAAGCACTTGTTTTATTTGTGGTTAACGAGAGAAGTGAAAAGAGAGAAATTTGCCATCATTTTCAAATACATTTTACTCAAGCAAAGCGTTTTCGTTTCAATTATCGTTTTTTATTGATTGACATTTGTTTGTCAGAAGTTTTTTTTTCTGAACAAATTTTGAAAATAAAAATGAAAACGCTTACAAACATTGTTATAACGTTACTTTATTTCGTTTCGATTTGTATGTGCTTAAATGCAATTACTCTAGAACGTAAGAGGATTAGAGAGTTGAAAATTTTGAACAACTTTTGCAATGCGAAGTAGTCAGAAAAGAAGCAGTAGAAGTAGAAGCTTTCTTTAGCTGTTGCTGTCGGACACACAATCTTCGCTTTTCTTCGCGTATTTCTTGCCTTTAATTATATGTTTTTACACACATACACAATGTAAAAGTCAATCTCTTCGAAAACGCCGACCAAACAAAACGGTGAAGTAAGCGAAATTCCTCAACAACTGAAACTTTTCTTCTTCTCTATGGTATACAAGGTTTTCTCTCTTTTTCACAGACTTTTCTCTTTTTCGTGTAAAATGCGTGTTCTATCCTTTCTTAACAAATGAAAGGTTAATTACAGAGTTTTGAAATAACGAAATAACGAGTTCTTCTTTCGACAGTTTTTTTCAATCACTTGAAAAATCTCTTCAGCATTGTACAGTAACTCGCAGTCTCTTGCTGCCGTTGCTGCTGTTCGATGTTCTTTCGCCGTATTTATCATACAGTTCATTGCTGATAGGCAATACAATACATTACATATGTACTGTATATGTACAGGTAAAGTAACGTTAGAGCGTTCGTTTGAACCGCACCTCGAAGAGAAAACGTGGTGTCGTTTGAATTAGCGAGAGAAAGAGAGAACAAAGCGCTAAAATTGCTGAAAACATTTTCCTGCTGTGTGTGTTGCAAAAGCGCACATAACTATTTTACTATGTGGGGCAAATCGTGCGGCACACATTCTCTATCGCAATTCAGCACATTATTTTCTCGCTTGCCTTGTTTAATTCACAACGTCCACATCGTCTTCTTTACCATCGGTTTCCATTTGTGTCACTACTGAATTCGCATTTTCGCCGCTATGCAGCGCGATGCCACAGTCGGCCGAATTGCAGCACGGACCACTGTGCTCGGACGACATTGACGTGTCGGGTATGCCGAGTGTATGCGTAAGCGTGTGCCGGCGAAGATCGCAATTGCGGCGAAACTCTTTGCCGCAGTCATTGCAATTGTATGGCTTTATATCGGTGTGCGTTAGAAGATGAGTCTTTAGATTGCTTCGCTGATTGAAACTGCGTCCGCAAGTGTTGCATTTGTGCGGTGAATCTTCCATGTGAAGAATACGGTGAACCGCCAGTGTTCGACTTTGACAAAATCCTTTGCCGCATTCATTGCATTTGAACGGCTTTTCTTTCGAGTGGATGTATCTGTGTGAAGGAGAGTAAGGCGAAAGTGAGAGTTTTGCGAGTGAGGAGGTATGAAGAAAAGAGGAGGAGGAGGTTTACCATCAATCGACTCGCGGCTGTCGCTCGCTGCTGCCGAAAATGCATCATCAAAAAAGATCATAACTGACAATGAGTTATTCACTGAATGATTCAGGTGCTTATTAATAACCCGCTTACAGACAAACAGTAATTATATGTTTAGCCGTAAAAGCATTTTGCAAAGACGAGAAAAAAGTTTCGAAAATGTTCTGAAAACTTTAAAACGCGCTTCTTTGCCTCGCTTTTTCTTCCTTTGAGCTTCTCTCTTCTTGTTTTTTCGCTTTAATGGCTTTGAAATGGTATACCACTGTGCAATTAAAACGGTATTTCCTCTAATTTATACAGGTACATAGGTAAACCAAAACATTAACTTGTATTTACTGTGAAACCTCTAATTTGCAATTGATCACATGCGAGCTTGTAGATGCAAAGTGCACTGCTTGTGACGGTATATTTAAAAAGCGTTCGCTGATTATTTGCGACTACTTTACAATTCAAATCGAACTTTAAATTACCCTTTATGCAAAGAGACGCGACACGTTTTATGCTATTTGCTTTGCAAATTTTTTCTTTCCATTTAAATAATTTTCGCTTATTTCGTTTAATGTGAAATACATTTTTTCGCAAATCGCATGCAAAATGCATGCAACGGTAGTTTAAAGCGCACGAAAAAAGCAGTGCGCGAAATTTATTCAAAACGCATATGTGCTAATTTCAAAGAATGCGTCTTATCGATGGGCCGAGGGCCAAGCCCAATTTTGGCTCCCGGAACTAGTGAAATTTGCGAAACGCTGCGATAACGCTCTCACGGACAGCAACAGACGGGATTATTTAAATGAAGCTTGAGTAAGTAATCAAAAAATTTACCTGTGATCACGCAGATGATCTTGCCTTCTAAACGCCTTGTGACAAATGTCACACGTATAGGGCCGCTCGTCGGTGTGCGTTCGCTCGTGAATTAACAAATTATACGATTTGGTAAATCGCCGTTGGCAATATTTGCAGATAAACTCCTTCTTTGGCCTACTCGAACCCCTCCCCAGTCGTGAAAGCTTTCGTTCGAATATGTCTGCCACTCCTCTCGATGCGGCGGCGAGCGCGAAAGGATTATACAAATTCGGATAGAATCCGGAACTGCTGATCACTTGTGAGTAGTTTTGTCGATCACTGCCCGTGTAATTGTTTTGCAAAGCGTCGAGCTTATTACTGCTGTGATTGCTGTTGCTGTTTGCGTGGTTGATATTGTTACTATTGCTGTGGCCGTTGCCGTTTGCATGATGATGATTGTTATGCGTCGCTTCTTCGCGCTTCTTGTTGTTGTCCGCAGTGATCGACTCCGCTAAGCGAGTGAAGTCGAACTTTACCGACTTTTTCGCTTCTTTCTCCACCGTTATTTGCACATGCGGCGAATGATGCTTTAAGGTTTCGTGCTGAAATTTCGATACGTTGGGCGAAAGCGTTAAATTGGTCAATTTGAGCACGTCATCCCGTGCGGTGAGCGGTTTGAAATTAGAGCTCTGGTTGCTGATGTTCGAGAGATGCGCTTGATGTGCAGCTGCTGCTGCGGCTAAGAAAAACGGATAATGGCCGGAGGCCGCTGCGTAGCTAAACAAGCCCGGCATTGTCAGTCCGGCAGCGGCAGATGCTTGCAGGTTTTGATAGCTTTTCGACAACGATTCTAACTGCGTGCGTAAATGAGTTGGTAATGGTGATGGAAACGAACCCAACGGGGCCACTTGCTTCGCGTCGCTGCTCGATGTCACAGTTGGGGGCGGCGGAGGTGGTGGGCTGGTGTACGCTGTCATCACTGGCATTATTGAAGGCTTATGAATGTCCTGCGGTGTGAACGCGTGTCTTCGGATCTCTTCTGTACTCGCTTTTCCTATTGAGAAAAGTAAAGCGCTGAAAGTGAATTTCGCTTTTAGGACCGTCTCTCGTCTTTCGACACAAAAAGTTATGTAAAGCTGATTATAACACGAAGGTGTGTTCGTTCTCTTCCTGCTCTTCTTTGCAAGTAGCAAAAAATTTAACAAATTGAATTTTAACACCTTTTAATGATGGCCCTTTAATTGAAAGAGGGGCTTGACGGGCATTTCAAGGCGAAGCTATTTTCGGGCTTCTGTTCGCTCTCGAACTTTTTTTAAGCGCAAGTTTGCACTAGGAGAGCTCAAAATTGGAGCGGTTGCTTGAGAAGAAAACTGTTCTCTGTTCGAAAATCGGCGAAAATTTTCTCTACCTCACGAAAAGTTCGCTTGACACACATTCGGCGATTGAAAAGCGAGAGACACTTTCATTTCTCACTTGTTTTCTTTCGAAGCGAAATAATAATAAACAAAGCAAAAAAGTTGGTTGTTTGAGAAACAAAATTCAAAAACTCAAAGTGAGAAACTATTCTTCGCTAATAAAAACGAAAAAAGGGTACACAAAGAATCGAGAACAATGGCGCATAAGAGGAACCGAGAAGCGAGAAAAGAGGCGAGAAAAGTTTTTTGGCCACTAACGCGTTGCGATGTTTGCACAAACGTTTCATTCGCGAGTAATGCGACGATTGCGAATCCGCGAAACATTTGCCGTATTGTTGCTAAGTGTTGAAAAGCGCAGAGAACGAGCGCAGGTAGCCGAGGCAATCGCTTTCTATCGAGATGGCATTTTGTCGAGAGCAGCTAATTCGCAATCGTGAATCACACGCACACAATGAGAAAAGAATGAAAATCGAGAATGAGAAGAGAGCTGAAGTGAAGTAAGATGATGAGTGAAGTGTGTTTGTGTACGTGTGCTGTATGAGTGTAGTAATTGCCGGGTAGGGAAAAAAGAAATGCCGCCATTTACTACGTATTTACTATAATAATTTCGCTGATTAGATTAAGCTTGAACACTTTGTGGAAAATTATTTTATTTCTCTTTCGCTCTTTCACTTTTTTGCTTTCACTTTGTTTCGCACTTTTACCGACTTTTATCAAGTAATTATATTTACAAAGAAAATAGAAACACTCATAGCGAGCCGCCCGGATGGACAGCGCAGTGTTTTCTTAGCGACCGAGCACAATTTTCTTTTCGGAAAATTTTGAAAGCAATTCAATCGATAAAATTGTGAATTTGAAATAAATAAGCGAAAATTCGAAAGTCACATACCTTGAGTAGAATAACTATTAAACATATTCGAAACGATCGAACGTTTCGTAAAAGTGAAAAGCGTTTCAGTGATATAGGCTTCGGTGGAAGCACATAATTTCGGACGCGCGATTCATTGGCAAGAGTAGAAAAATTTCACAAAACTTTTGAGATTCTCGTTTTAGCCTATAGAAGCTATATACAAAACGCTCGTCTCACTCGAAAAAGCACAGACTATGAAACGCGCAACACTAGAAAACCGGTAAAGAACCCGACTGCGTTTGGTTGCCGAAAGAAGAGTGAGCGCTTCTCTCCGTTCTCTGCTCTCGCACTGCTCACACCAGAAGCCTTTGGAAGCGAATAAAATGAGGCAACTTCAGGAGCACATTCTGTGCAAAAGTTAAAAAGGCAGTGTTTCGAGTAGTACGTGTAGTATGTGTGTGTTGCGTTGTTGTCTGCTGGCTTCTTCAGGGGTCGAAAATTTTTAGCTTCAACAAAGTTTTCGCCAACCATTTACCATCCCATCCATCCATTGATCGGCCGAGCTGATGGGTAGAAGGAGCAGAGAAAAAAATCATACTGCGAAAGCGAAGGAAGGCTGTGCTGCTGCGGGTTGTGGGTTGCGGCAAACCACCGTAAAGCGCGGCAATAGAAGGCTGCAATCCTGGCCAGTAGCGGTTAGCAATCATTGGCTGCCGAGCCGCGTTGAGCCCACCGCACGCACATTGCTTCGCTGTGCGGCTGCTGGTGAAACGGTAAAATTTCGCTCCTCCTGCCATTGGACAAACGAAGCAACCATTTGCTTACTTCTTTCGCTGATCACAACGCAATCGCTTTGTTCTCGACGCAGAAACTTTTTCTTGCTTCTTCAGAGAGATGTTACTCTGTCTGCTGTTCGCTCTCTACTTTTCACGCATCAATCGTCGTGATTGTCGATACTACCATTAATACCTTATGCCATTTTCGGGTTCTACGTATCGCCCCCAACTAGAATTATGAAAAAATCATATACCGCATAAAGGGCGTTGTCTTCGCCGAGGCGAACTTTTCTCAGTTTTTTCCGAGGCTTTTTGCGATAACGCATTTCGCACATTGCAAAATAAGCACATGTGCTTTCTTTGTTCTTTATGCTGCTGATGGCTGTGCTTTCGCCTAATAGCTCGCACACACAATTCGAAGCCACTTTTTCTCACGCATCCTGCCTATGTGCAATGATCGATACGATTAATAGGTGCACGTACGCGCAGATTTTCGCTCGACTTCGAGCACAAAACGAAACAAAAATACATGAAATAAGTGGGGGCGGATTTTTTTGTACACTTACCATGTTATTGTGAAGCTTTCATCTCTTTCGCTGTTTTGCTCACTTTAAAAACGCATTCATGCATTCATTTATTTTCACCACATTCCATGTCCGCATCTCCAAACACCAGTTTCGCAGCAAATACAAATTCGACTCTTCATTTCTCGCTCGCTAAGTTTATAGATTCTGCAGTTTTATAGGTTTGCTTTGCTCGCATTCATTTTTGATTTCTTCAGCGTTTTCGATTCGAAACGATCGCACAATTTTAGATTCCAAATCGTAATAACGAGCGAAGATTATCATTGATCACCAGCGAATGAAAAACGCAAATTTCGTGTGCGCATTTAAAATAAGAAGAAGCTTGAGTTTTATTTAAAAATTCGTTTTTCAGTGCCCGAATTTAATTCAATTTTAATTTTGATCGCCGCGAAAAAAAACGTGTAAATCATTTTCTTTTTAGCGCACAAACGAATTTACTTGATCGACAAAATTTTAAATTAAAATTTAACTCAAACAAATAATGAGCATCGTTTTTTATTTGCTCGTTCTTTTTTCGACTTAGTTTGTTAAACATAATTTTTAAATTTTTCTTCTCAATGTGTTTATTTATATGGCTCACTAATTTGATTATATTTTTATGGGTCAAACCGAATGTTGCATTTATGCAATTATAATTAGATACGTTTTCATTTTGTACCGTTTCGTTAAAGAATTTGCTATTTTTTCTTCTTTTCCCAGCATCACAATGTGCGCTTTCTTCTATTAATTTTCATACAAATTTCTTTTTTGTTCAAAAAAAAAAATTTCCTGAGTTAACCTTTATTCAGGTATAAAAATTTGCATTTTTAAACTTTTTTTTACAAATGCATTACTCGGTTGTAGGAGTGAAGTGGAGTTAAAACATTTGCTTGTTCTGCTTTCAGAGTAACAAAAACGTTTTTTGTGTGAATTCTGCTTTTTTTCATCGCAAACTGAGTTTTTTTTTTCATGTTAAATGACCGATCATTTGCTGTTCACGTTCTTATTCAGTTTAATTGCTAACCGAGTCTGGCTAGCATTATGTGACCGCTAACTTCATTCGTTCTTCTCAGCTAGATCATTACTGCAGAAGACATTAGTTTGACTTTATTACGAAATATCACTGAAAGCTCATAAAAATTAAACAGAGAGATGAAAATGCGCTGCGAGCGAGAGAATAGACTGCCGCACCTTTATGATGAATTGCGTGTAATCACGACAAATTCGTATTTCTTTGTTTGATGAAAGAGAGCAAAAGTAACGGTAACTTCTTTGCATTACGGTCAATTTTGTTCTGCTTTGTACGAAATGAAGCCACACGATTAAGAAGAAAATAAATAAGATTACTTCAAATGTTGGAGTTTCAATTTTTGAGAAAATTCATATAATCGCTTTAAATTACAAAAGAGATTAAAGTAAACGATACTTAATATAAAGGCGTACATACGCTAGCAACTTTTTAGTTAACAGTTAAAATTAACAAAATTTGCTCTCAAACAAAACGATTGATCGATGTTTGTTGTTCTTATTCGGGCAGCAGGCGTGAAAAAAACTTAACAGCTGTAAGTGCAATTGGAAGTGTTGCTCGAAGATCCATAGCCTGAGTCCAAGAGTATAAAGCTCAACGCTTTGAACAGTGAGCTTTAAAATTAGTTGTAAAAATCGTTGTAATTTTCATTGAGAAAAAAGAGAGAAGGAGACGAATTTATGTATGGCAAACAACAACATCCGATGCAGGATTACACCGTGATCAATGAACGTGATTAACGTTTTACGAAATCGTGAAACGTTCCTCCTCGAAATATCTTAGCATACATTTGCACAAGCGTTCAATACAAGCGCATCGATTGCGCTTATTTTTGTACTTGCGAATGTCTATTGAATAATTTCGCGTAGTACTCTAACAAGCTCTAATTGCGTTTACATATTTTCAGGCGCAAAAAAACGTTCGCTTCATTATGTACTTTTGAAAGTGCTTCTCTTTTTTGTTTTCCGCTTAAGTCACGAATTACTACGAAAACGAAGCGATACGAAGAGAGAAAGAACGAAAGAAATTCATTCTAGAAAAGTTTTCGCCGCGAGAACTTTTGTTAAGAAATTTTACGCTTTGCGAAAGCAGAGAAAAGCGTCTTTCCAATTTCGCGCAAAACGTGTAATTGATTTTTAACAAAGTAAACCTCAAAAATGAAAATCGTTGCCTTTTCTCTGAATTCTCTTTCTAACAGAAGCCAGAAACAGAAAGAAATTCCTCTTCTTCAGCAAAACAGAAGTTCCACAATTGAAAGTAGAGACAGTTATTTGCGCCAACATTAACTTTCTATCTGTTACTTCTGTCAGTCCGATTCGCTGCTAACTGTGCTTCGCTTTATTTCTTCTCTCGCTCTTTTCTCTCTCTTCGCATTCGCTTTTACAGAAATAATTATTGTGTTTGTGTTTAGCAATAATAGCGCTGCGAGAAAAGAGAATAGGCCGAGCAGAGAGAAAACATACACACAGTACACAGTACCCCTAATCATAGTTGACAAGCGTAATTGAAGAAAACGATACTAAAACTCGAACACTGTCTGCAAGAATATACCGTCCTGATGGTCTTTTGCTTCATTCCCTTCTTCTTTATAAAAAGTTTTTTTCTCAGACACAATTTTAGCGAAAAAGCGAATTTACAGTTATTATCTTCAGTTAGTTACAGTTTTTTCGGTTACACCTTAAATTTATTGTTAACGCGCAATTCATCTTTAAGATAGAGCATTACGTCTTTAAAATTTAACGATGACTTCTACAGTAAAAAAAGCGAAAAGAAAAACGAATGTTGTTAATATTCTCGAAGATCATTAATGTAATTATTTAATACCTTGAACAATTGCATTAATTTTTCGAAGAAAAGATGTGCTGTTTTCTCTGCTTATTATTGTTTTTAACATTTTTTTCCAACTATAAAAAATGAAGAGAAAGCTAAGCTTTCGAAAAGTACGCACATCATTTGAAGTTCTAGGTAAATAACGGTTCGGTGAAGTTGAAATTGATTATCACTCACTTCAAATTATCGATTTATTCGCAGGCTTTTAAACTTGATCAAATAAGCGGCAGCGTTTTGAGTGAACGTTTCTCTGCCCACGTTTGAAAATGCGAAGAAATGATTTTAATTCATTCCTCATTCGTTTCAATTTTAATTATCACCTCGGCAACAGTTACAAATTACTCATTAATAATTAATTAGATTTTCTTCGCAATTAATATTTTGCAAAGGCTTTCTAAAATTTTCAACTTAACATTGAAAATGGAACAAACAATCGCAAGAAGTGCGAGACGCTTTTTTCAAAAAACATTTTAAACACGATGATTTTTAAGCATTAAATTGCATCTTCAAAATTGTTGAGTGAAAAACAAAGAAGTGCGATGTTTGGTAAAATTCAAAGAAGCTTTTGTTTAATTCAAAGAAATTATTGTTTTCTATCATACGTAAAATCCAATGCGCTGCTGTTTGATGTTGCCTAATTGTGCTGCAAACATTGAAATTCGTTGAGAAAAAGCACAGTGGTAATTAGTGATAATAAAAAAGAAGCATCGAAAGTGAAAAGCTATTGTTTATCTTCGCGTTAATGACTCGATACCTAAGGGTAAAACCAACAACTGGCGATTTATATCCGCGTTCTCAGCCATCGATCCTAAAAAATTTGTGGAAAAAACACATCAAACGCAAAGCTTATAATTAAAGTGTAACATCTCCGCATTTGATCACAACGCTACAATTAGTGGCGTTTCAATAAATGCATACTAGGTAAACCATGGATCGACCAATGTATGCGGTTTATGGCGAATTTTGCTTTCGGATAGAAAAAAAATGCTCTGCTTTTCGCTTCGCAAAAATGTCTCAAAGTGCATTTTCGTCGGACTTATAATTAATTGTGAAAATGATTAATCGCGAATCAGTTTTTTTTCGTTAAAAGCCCCATATTTAAAATCAGTTGCTCAATATTTGCGCCATAAATATTTTTAAATTATAAGGCAGAAACTTTTAAACAAATCGCCTAAAAGATTAGTCTAGCTGCTTGTTTGAATTTACTGATAAAGCCAGACCATCTGTGAAAGCGATTGTAAATAATTCAGAGTTGAATGGTTTGAAATAATCGGAAGAAAGCAAAACGGTACCTAACGACAGTGGCAACAAAAAATCGTAAAAAATTGCTTAGCCTAATTTAGCGACATCTTTTATCAGAGAATCACAATAGCGAGAATAAAAGTTTTGTGTCAATGAAGCGACTTCATGCGATTCAAAATACTTTTTCGTTGTAAATTGTTGATACAAATCTTTTGCTTTTTCTGTTTACTTCACTTACCATATTCCCTCACAACATGTGTCATGCTGATATATCCTGAAATTCGATTTATTCGCATTTCACTTTTTTCACTTTATACGGGGATATCGTTATAAACCGAACAGTTAAAATACATTTTTAAATTTAATTCAATCACTTACTTTGATTGATTTTTCTTTACTTATTTCAAAAAGAATTAATTGATAACGATTTGGCTTCTTGTTTCCTTTCTCGCTAAACTGGCATGTTTTTATGCTTCGAATCGATCGGCATGCCGCATATTATGAGGGAATAGAGTAAATAGCGTAATTCGTTTTGAATGAAAATTTTTGAAACATCACTTGATGCAGAAATTAGTTTTCGCAATTTTTTTGCTGCTATCAGTGCTTTGGTAGCGATTCTTATTTTTCAACTCGTAAAGTGAATGTCGTGCAATCTCAGTTTGATAAAGTAGCGATAAAACTTGATTCCTTCAACTTTCACGCGTTAAATAAGATTTTCTCAGCATGTTGAATCAAATTTTCCCAGTGATTCAGTTGCAATACTTCCTTTGTAAAAAGTTATAAAAAAAGCGATTTGAAAGCATTTCTCTGCGCCTCTTATAAAGTAATTTTGTTTATCACCACGAAAAGCAGAAGCGAAAATAGGTATTACACTGTCACGGAAATAAAAGCGTCGCTACTTCAGCTAACTGCAATTATTGCCTCATATCTATAAGAAAGCAAAGATAAAAAATTGCAAAGAGAAGAGTAAACGATGGCGCGACCGCGAAGTAGCGCTTTCGAGAAAATTTTCCGCCTAATGAATCATTTAATTATGAAGTAGTTTCAATTCTTATCATTGCATTTTAAATAAAAGCAGCGCTAAGAGTACCAAATTTTCCATGTAAATAATTTTGAATGATTTTAGCAATCGCAAATGTCACAAACTTAATTCTTTTTAATGTTGATGTTTTCGCGACGTATGTATGTTCACGTAGATGCGTTTTTAAATTCAAGGTGAAATCAGTAAACTCAACTTGGTATCGTTCGAAAAATCGTTTCTACCTCGAAAACACTCTTATCTCAAAGTGATTTCTTTATCTCGTATTGCTTTCTTCCAAATGTTTGTCACTTTTAATTTATAGTCCGTTCAAAATAACTTTAATTTTTTAATTGAAAGTTTCTTAAAATCAAACTTTTTGTTTCTGATATCGCTTTCAATTAAACTTAGTATGCAGATAGAAATTCATGTATGTGCTAAGAATAACTTCATCATATGTGCGTGTGAAGCAAGTTATTCGCGTACAAAATTTAACATTATGCCTATAGCAATTTTTTTCGATTGCGGGCCTAAATCTCAACCAATTATCAATTTTTTAAAAATTAAAGTTCTATCTAACTGCTATCTTATGAAAGTTGCCTGATAATTCCATATAAAAGCACTGAAAATATGCTCTTGAGATGTTTTAACATAAAAAGAGATTAAAATATAAATTTCTACTGTATAACGAGTATTGACATTCAAAACAAACCGGATGAAAAGCGGTTGAGATTTAAGTACGTAATCTAAAGAATAGAATTTTTGCCATAGTCTTAATGTTAAAATTTGCACGCGAATAACTATTGTATCAAGCGTAAAGTTCGCAACTATGATAGGGATAATTCTTAATACTTACATAAAGCTCTATCTTTCTACTAAGTTTCATTGAAATCTGGAAGGGGCAATAAAACTAGTTTCCTTTTTAGAAATTTTATTTTCTTACTTCAAAATTATTGAAATATTGGCAATTAGATTTCAGAAGCTCAAAAGCAATATTGTAATTGGTTTAAACTCAATTCAATGTAGTCGCGAAAAACATCGATTTAATTAAATTAAGTTTTATTAAGTATAAGTAAAAAGTAAATAATAAAGTAATAGTATTAAAGCCTTTGTGGCTCAGTAACACACCGAAATTTAACATAATGATATTAAAGGTTGTGTGTTCCACTCTTTTTGTTGCATTTTCTTAATTTTTTTTTTCAAAAATCGATAAAACTTATTTTTGTCATATAACTTCTATTTAATTCTTGTGTTTCGTTCATATATGGAGGAAGGTATGGGATCTTTATTATTACGTTATTTGAATACACTTTAATATTTCGCAATCTTTGCCTGCGTTACTTTACACCGTTGATATTAATATTTAATGAGAAACAAATTTGTAAATGTGTATGTATGTGTGTGTTACATTCACAGTGTAATTATAGCTGTTTTGAAATTGAATTTTGTGCGTATTCTTTAATTATTTATCTCTTACAACATTTTCTCCGTTAAAATCTTTTTCTTTCTCTTGTTATTATCTCGTACAGATGTCCTTTTCCGTAACAACAATGATCATCAACGAACTTCGCGAGTGCTTTTTTGACTTCATCCTCGCAGATTCCAACAATGAGCAACTGGCCGCTCCATGTTAGTTGCAGTGGGGTCAAAAGAAGGCATTGGTGGAGGTGGCAGATATACTTTATAATTGTGAAAATTAAATAAATAAATGTGCAATTTGCTTCGAATAATCGTTTCAACCCTTCTTTTCAACTTTTCTATTAAGTTGAATATAAATAAACAGGTGTTTGCATTTAAACATTAATTTTGATCACAAACAAATGTGGTTTTTATGAGTTTCGATCTTTACTATAAACGCAATTTTTTTCTTTTCAATTATTTTTTAACTGATATGTGAAAAATAATTTTTTATCTCGTACGCTCAAACAATTCGATGAAATGTCCACTTTTAAAATGAAAATAGAAAACAATGAGACAAACGAAAATTGAAGCTTTCGTTTGGAGGCGAACACAAAAGTGGAGGAAACTGAAGCAATTAGAGCAATTAATGGCAGAAGCGGCACAAAGCGCAAAATAGCGTTGATCGCTGACACTGAGACCGAAATCGATTTGACACTTTGACATAGGGAAGCCGAAAACTGTCGGTTTTGAGGGTGATATGCTTCAAATCAAAAAGGCAAGAATTTCCTATTTCGGCGGAAAATCCTTGACCTTCACTGCGAACACTTTCTACTCACCAGAAGATCCGAGAACGCCAATTGCCGTTTGTCCCCGCAATTGGTACTTTCATAATAAAGTTCAAAATAAAAGTAAAATTTCATTGATCACTTGTTTTTCAGTCATATGCCTTTCTTCATATTCTTTATTATATGTAATGATTATAATTGTTAAAAATCATTTATTCGCAATTTCAAATTTTATAGACACAATCCTAACATCAAAATAAAATTATTCTATTCATTTTTACATTTTTAAAACAAATCTATGTTGAAAAAAGGTTGAAAATGAATTAAAATTGTTTGAAAACATTCAAAAATTGACCGCCCTAGTGCATATGCACATGAGTACGTAATATTTCACTGGTGACTTACATTCGTTAAGACCTTTCAAATGGCATATAGTTTATTAAGAAACTCGCGTATCAGTTCGCGTGCATTCCTTGTTAGTAATTCCTTGCTTTGCACAAACTAAAGCTTCTCATTTTGCATACAATGATTTTTGGATTATTTGAATTGAGTTGTGAAACTAAAAAATAAAAAATCCACAAATTTACATTTTTAAAACGATTAGGTTAATAATTCACACTTTAGTGAGTTTTCACATGGCACTTTCTCACAATTTTTTATTTCAAATTTTATTTTTATTTAATTTTATTCATTTTTTTCATTTTTATTTATTTATTTTTTAATTAAAATAAAGCACGTGTCCGAAATGAGGGCCATAACCGGTCATACATACTTCTCTTTAAAGCTACCAGTGATGGACATCAATCGATAACAATGCTTTATGAGACAAAGCTGTAAGTTGCAAAATCAAAAACTTAAGTTGTTTGCTTTAAAATGCGAAATTATATTTTCGAGAAATAAATTTTTATATTCGAACGGAACTTTTTTGAGAATTAAAACAAGGAAAAATTTTAATCATGTATTTGCAAATAAAAGTGTTCTTGAACTTACTACATTGAAAGTAAAAATCAAAAGCATTCAAATGTAACGATTTTTTGTTGAAGTGTAATGAAAGACAAAAATGAGCGTTCAAATGAATTAATTAGAGTAAATTTTATTTTTTATCCGATTAAATTTTCGATTGTGTAATCAAAGTGAAATCCGAAAGCAAACAACGCCATAAAAAATTATCGGATGATGATTGATTTTTAAAATTTAGTTTATTTGCGAGAAATGGTTGAACAATTGAACTAATTTATTAATTGTGTTAAAAAGTTAGTATGTTTATACAAAAATTTGAAACTTAAACAATCCATTTTAACGTTTTTCGTGCCACCCAAATTATGCGAAAAAAATCACAAAATGTGATAGATAAATGACACGCTTTACGGTTTTTCACGGTTGAAAACACAATTGCAAATTAATTTAATGATGCTTCGAAAACAAAACTTTTCGCTAACTTTTTTAATTCGTTTTTACATTTTACTTACAATGAAATTGCATCACGAAAAAACCTTCGCTAAACAAAGTAAGTACTTAAATTGAGCAAAAAGTAGGATATTTGCCAGTTAGAAATGTACTTAAACTTAATTTTAATGAGTTAAAGTGATTGCAATTCAAAAAATTAAATTAGTAAACAATGACTTTCATTATACTCATTTATCGAAAAAGCTGAATTAAAGAGAGTTTTGTTGCGAGAAACGACCGCAAAAATTGAAACATTTTCTTCTTCGCTTCTTTGTTACGGGTGCAAAAGGTATAGAGAATGTTTTAGCTAATTTGTCAAAAAAAATTTTCGCACACATTTCACTCTCATTTGAAGTTGCAGTGCAAGCTCGATAGTTTAAGTCGAAAAACCTTATTTTTGCGAACGAGGAAAATTCAGTGCAAAAAAGGCTACCGCGCGATAAACATCGTTTGTGTTTTTAATTATTTTTAACTACAATTTTTAATTACTTTAAAGACAAAGCGATGAGTGAAAATGAAATGCTGCCCGGTCAAGCGAGAAATTTCGACATAAGTCAAGAAGATATCCAAATTGTTCGCGACAGATTTCTTCTTGATTACAAAGAAAATGAAGCGCTATACGACCATGTTGATGTTCAACGTGTAAAAGACGACGATTGGAGTATAAAACGCTTTTTATTCTATACGAAAATGTCAACTAAAGAAGCGGGCGATTTGTTAATTAAATCAATGCGATGGAGAAAAGAAAAAGGCGTAAATCAAATGAAAGCATCGGATTTTCCGCAAGAATTTTACTCGATTGCTGAGCTGCATCCATACGTGCCGGACAAAGAAGGTATCCCGGTTATGTATATTCGAGTGAAATTGCATAGAGCGTTGAGCGAGTGGACAGAAGTGTCGCAAAATTTCATTATTTATAATATTGAAAAGATTGATAGCGAAGCGAACAAAGCCGGCGTCGGTTGGTCAATATTTTTCGATTGTAACGGTGGTACTTTGTTTAATGTGGACATCACGCTTTTAAGCTTTTTAGTCGAAACGATTCGAGCGAATTATCCGTCTGGAATCATTTATGCAAACGTTTATGAACTACCTTGGATATTACGCACAATTTATTACTTGGCCCGATCGTGGATACCTGAAAGATATCAGCGCTTGCTTCGTTTAGTTGATAAAAACAGCGTTTTCGAGGTAATTGGCAAAGAGAATCTACCTGACTATTTGGGCGGCACGTGCGCAGTGCCGTACGATCCGATTGTCGAAAATGCACCGACATTAAAAGAATTTGTCGACAAGTCAACGAAGCTAAACGAATCGGATCTGAAAAGATTTTTGGGTTATTATTCAAAGTACATCAAAAGCAAAGATGTCGAAAATAACAATCAGTTGTCGTAATTCTTTCACTGATTTTAACTCAATTCTTTGAAAAATACCCTAGTTTTCCAGAAAAATGAGATAAAAATTATTCTTAAGGTAAAATTAATTTATTTTTCATTGAAATAAAAATAAAAAAAATTGAATTTTGAAGGTTATTGTATGATGTCAACGAAAATTGCGTATTTCAGCTTTAAAGAGCAAGGTTATGTGTGAAAATCAAATCGATTTTTCGAAAAAAAACAAACGAAATTTCCTCAAAAGTTGTTTCAAGGGACAACTCGTTCAAAATAAAGTATTACGTATGGCTCGGAACGTGCTCAAAATGAGGAGACTTGTTTTTACTTTGAACAAAAAATTCAAACTGATGAGAAACTTTTTTTCTGTGGTGTGTAGCACAGCCGATTGAACAAGAGATTAAATTAAACAAAACAGTAAACTTGAAAAACTTGTCTCTGGTTGTTATTTCTCTCACACCAGGTATTTGTCGAAAATTGTAAACAATATCTAATTGTAAATTCAATTTGATTTAGCTTAAAGCATTAAGTAGTTCAGTATTTACTAGAAGCACTCTTTAAATGTAATAAAAAATTCATTTAATTGCAATCAAAATTTGCAGTCTATTAGTTTTAACAACGATTTTCTTTACTTTCACAATTAGCAAATTTATTACGTAAACAAGATTATGAAAAAGCGTTAAATGTATGTAATATAAAACGAACTCTTTACATAAAACAGTAAGTAGGATAATTGGAGTATTGCCACACTTGAAAAAACTTTAATCTGTTCGAAAGTATTTTGTTTTCATTGAAAATAACAAGATTTTTAGAACATGAAAAGTCTATTTTTATTTAAAATATTTTGATTTGCGCAGTAATTTAATTTACATAGCAAATTATCGATCATATCTTGGCACTTGAAACAAAAATGATTCATTTAGACTCTAAATTAAAAATTTAATAATTGATGAATGTAAAATGAGTGAAATAAACTATTAAATAGAAAGTGAAAAATCGAAACAATCTTAAATTTCATCAGGCGCTTCATCATCTTTTTCCTCGTGAGGCTCATCTTGAATTTCCTCTTCATTTTCTTCAATATTCGCCACCTTTTCCTCATACATCGTGAAACAATGGCAATAATCTAAACCTTTAACATCGAGACACAAACCAAAACTTTTCTCACCACAAACATCTTCGCACATCTCTTTGCAGTTATCTTCGGGACACGTCTCGACAACAAAGTGACACTTTCGACACAATCCTGAACAGCGAACAATTTGATTTTTCTTTCACACCCACAAACGATCGTTTTACATACCTGTAGGCGAGAGAAGAGCGATAAACGATATGGTAAAAAACAGTTTCAAAAACCACTTCATGTTTGAATATTTCACTGGCATTCGTTACACTAGCATTAGCTTTCACGAAAACAACGACGTTTGATGCATTGCTTCATCGCTTTTTTGGACCGAAGCCTAAGCTTCGGATCGCATAAGTGAAACACCGAATTTCATCGACAAATATAAATAGACAGAGACGCAGGCACATATTCGATGTTTTCGAATGACTATGAAACAGTTATGATTAATTTCGTTACGTGTCTTCAGCTTGTCTGCAAAGAACTCACTGACTTATTGTGTAAAACCGCTGTTATTTTTAAAATTGATCCTTTATCAAAATAGATTTTCGATTTTCCAGTATCTAGCAGATGATTTCATTAATGAAATACTTCATCTCATTTTTCTAAATATAATATGTAAAAAAAACATCTTCAACACCCTTTTCTTCTTTTATTGAAAAGTTCTCATAAAGTTACTTAGATAAAATTGTTTATGCATTTCTGCGCAGTTGGTTTTATCATAAGTTTCGATTATAAAAATAGAAAAGTAAAAGCACTTAAACATCATCGCTAAAACAACATTTTCAAATCACCATCGAAATCCACAAAATTACGTATAAGTGAGATTGAGTTTTCAACTCTAACTTTTTTTGGCACAATGTTATTTAAAATAGAAATTCGAAGCAAAGAAGCAAGAGTTGTCGTCATGATAGTTTTCTTTTCTGAGTTTTCAACATTAATTTCAATTGAGTTAGAAACGCAAATCAAAGCAAAATAATAATCAAATTGCTTTAGAAGTACAGGAAGTAAAAGTCGTTGATATGTAATTATGATGATTCAGGAAAGAAAAGTTAGGAATTACTTTGATAAGAAATATTGCTCGGGCAATTAAAATGGAGCAGCTCTATTCGAAATTTTGAACTAAATAGTCATGTAACAAATACGATAAAATTTTCCGAGTCGCTTATTATATAATTTTAAAAACGATTTTTTATCGCACAAAAATTTCCTTGAATTTTTTTTTCTATTTTTATGATAATAAATGCACTTTTTACATAATTTTGCGCAGTTTGTTTCCTATGATAAGATAAGCTAGAACTAGTGTACCTCATAAAAATATCTCTACTTCTGAGCAGCGTAGCTCAAAACACATTGAGGTAATTTGTTTCTCTTGTGAGAACAATTTTTAAGAAGAAGCGAATATATTTATCATTTATACTTCATGTTTATCTTTTAATTTTCAAAGCGTTCATTACTAAAGATGCACTTATTATTGAAAGCAATTATTCTCGCGCTATATTGGAACTGCATTTTTGCTCGTTGGTTGCAGAATTGTATGAGCAGATATGAAGAAGCGAATTTAATGAGAGAAGAAGGTGTTCAAGATGTTGTTTTACCAAACTGCGATTCAAATGGCAATTATAAGCAAGTTCAATATCATCCATTGATTGGTTATTTCTGCGTCAACAAAATTACAGGCGAAAGTATTGGTAGGCCTGAACCTGCTCCAGATTTATTAGATTGTTAGACACGATACAAGTTATTGTCTTTCCAAATTTTAATATTTATTTGATATTGAGCTTCGCCTCCTTTTTTATTAAACATAAACGATTGTAAAAATTTTTTATTTCTTTCTGTTTTGATTGACTAAATAATGTTCTTTCCAATGCTAGAAGCTAGAAATCAAAAGCTAGATAAAATTAAGATGCGATTGTTGCTAATGTTGAATAAAAAACAAATATTTAAAGATTTGAATTTAAACCTTACTTTTTAAATAATAAAAAAGATTGGACAGTATCTAAACCAAATCTTACAGATTAACATGAAATCTGGATAAGCAGATTTTCAAGCAAAATGATCTGCAGACTCTCTTTGCTTTTTAAATTACTCCAACACTCTCTATTTATCCCCATTCACCAGCGATAAACATGCACACTCGTGTCCAATAAAATCTTTCATTTTACTTTAAACATGTTTCATCGTAAAGCAAAAAATTGAAAGATTTTTCTGGAATGAGTGGAATTTCACCAGTTTTAATGATTAGCTGTCAAAATTTGATCACGAGACGAGAACAGCGTACACTCCCTCGAATGGAGAAAACGTGTTTGCGACAAACGAAATCAAAACAAACGAAAAATTGAATTTTAGTTTCATTTCTTTTTGAAAACTGAATTTTGTTTGAAATTAATTGAGTTCAAAAGATGAGTGAAAGCAAAACGAAGCGCAACATCGAAGTGGTGGTTTTTGAAAATCGAAAGCGACAAAAGCGGTTGTCGATGGCAAGTGAAACGCAAGTCGAAAGCGAGCGTAACGAAAATCGCAAAAATATATTCGATATGAAACGAGCTCGTTTTGAGGTGTTTAAATTCGGTATTCGCGGCTTCGAGAATTCCGAAAAACGGAAAGCGGAGGAAAATCTACTAATCGATTTGGGAGCGAAAGTATTGCGCTCATTTTTTTTCAGTTATTCATTATTAAACTTTTTTCTCTCGTTTTTAGCCGCGAAAAGCTAAATGCATTAATTACAAAGAATTGATGGTGCAAAAGAAAGAGGAAAAGCGTCGTTTAATCGAAGAAAGAGAGAGAAATCAAAAGGGAAATGTCAAAATCATTGGTCCTAAGAAAAAGTAACATCGTTTTTTCACAATGAAGCCTTTATTTATTCTTTTATTTTAGAACAAAACAAAAGAAAAGAAATGTGAATGAAGTTCGCGGATTTGATGCTCAAATTGGCAAATATAAAAATGGCGTTCAAATTGTAAATAAGAAATTGTTAAATAAAAGTCATCAATAATATTCTCATCAGAAGTCTCTGTCGAAGGTATCTATTAAGTCAAAGTAAGATTTTGTTTATAGTTAAAAAAAAGTGTTCGCAGAGGGGAGCGGGTACCAAAATCATATTATTCGGAAAAGTTCCAAAGTTCTAAGTTGATTTGTTTCTTAATGAAATTTTTTGAAACTTTGCTCATTTCTATCTCGTAATAAAAAACTTTTTTCCCTTTTTTGGAAATAACATTTTTCCATCATTTTTAAAATTAAGAATAAATGTCGACGGAAAAGAAAAACAATTTAACTTTGAATGAAAAGTTTAACATTGTTTAGTTTACGATTAAAAATTGTCAAGTTAACAGTGCTGTCTAAAAATCGCTTATCTTATCCATGTATTTGAACCAGTTTTAAATGTAAAAGATAAGCAACTATATTTCTAAAATTAAAAGGCGAAATGTATGCCAAGTTGAACATGGTAGTTTAAGATTAAAAATCGCGTTTAGCGATAAAAAATTATGCAGATTTTGGGCTTTCAATGTCATTATTTCCGAAAGTGTATTTAGATATTGCATTTTATACTTTCTACTCCACTTAAAGATATGCATGTGCAAGTATTCGTAAATACATGTTAAAAAATTGCATTATAATTTGAATGATAAACAAAAATTTATTTTAAAAAATAAAAAGTTAACAAGAAACGCTTTTAGCAAAACAGATTCATTTCGATCGCTTTCTCATCATTCAAAAATTAAAAACAATGCTAACAGAGAAATAAAAAATATATGAAATTTAAAATAAGAATTACTTTAAAGCAAAACTATAATTTGGAAGCTATTCGAGCATTTCTGGCATCAGGGAAACCAAGACGATAAATGGCAACGATCGCAGCACCTCCGAGTCCGATATTATGCTGCAAAGCTAATTTGGCATTCGGCACTTGTCGATTGCCGGCTTCATTTCGTAATTGCCAACACAATTCGGCACATTGCGCCAAGCCTGTTGCCCCTAACGGATGTCCTTTCGAGAGTAAACCGCCACTCGGATTAATAACATACTTCCCACCGTAGGTGTTATTGCCCGAATCAACTAAATTTTTGCCTTCACCTACCGGACACAATCCTAATGCTTCGTATGTTATAAGCTCATTTGCCGAGAAACAATCGTGTAATTCGATAACGTCAATTTGGTCGGGCCGTACACCGGCTGCACGGTAAGCTTTTTCAGCGGAATTTTTAGTCATATCGAATCCAACTAATTTTATGGCAGATCTTTCTTCAAACGTCGATGGTACATCTGTAGTCATTTCTAGCGCTAGAATCTCAACTGCTTGACTTTCAAGCGAGTGTCGGTGTACAAACTCTTCGGATGCAAGTATCGCAGCGCCGGCACCATCCGATGTAGGACAACACTGATAGCGAGTCAAAAACTCGAAAACCTAAAATTAAAAAAATGAGAAACTTTCATGATGAAATTGTAATTACAGTTTGCGAAGTGAGTATTTCATCTAAATCATATTCATCCCGGAACTGAGCATATGGATTATTTTTTGAATGCTTGTGATTTTTCAATGCGATTTTCGCGAAATGTTCTGGTTTAGTGCCGTACTTTTCCATATGTTCTTTACCCGCAGCGCCAAACAATTGTGCGGTCACCGGAGCAGGAGCTAAACCATATAAATCGAATAACAAATCGATATGTTTTTGCATGGGATTAATTCGATCCTTGTATTTCGAACTGAGTGAGCCGCGTTCCATTTTTTCAAAACCAACTGCCAGTGCACATTGATATACGCCACCAGCAATAAGAGATTTGGCCAAGTAAAGTGCTGATGAGCCGGTCGCACAATTATTGTTCACATTGACGATCGGTATACCGGTCATACCGATCTCGTACAATGCTTTCTGTCCGGACGCAGAATCGCCGTATACAAAACCGACAGATGCGTGTTCAACTTTGTCATACGTAATTCGAGCATCGGCGAGTGCTTTACTCACTGCTTCTTTTACCATTTCAGGATAATCCAATTTTATGCTGGGCTTGACGAATTTGGTCATTCCAACACCGACTACGTACACTTTTTTGCTCATTTTCTTTGCTTCTAACTCACTTCAATTCACAATCGATGCACTGCAAAATTGTCAAGTTAGATGAGATGAGGAAAAGCGAGTGATGAGATTGAAATTACAAATACAAAGAATATCAATAAAACCAAATTATTTGTTGCACTAAAATGGTAAGGGACGGAAAAAGTTCTGAAAAGCGAAGCGAGCACAACGAAATGAAATGAGCATTTGATACGCCTTAATGAATCGTCTAATAGTTCCCTCTCATCAAGTTCACTCTACGCTCGAAAACTTTCCTCAAATTCGCTGAAACCTTTCTTACTTCGTTTTTTTTTCTCGCTTTACACTCGTACAATAAAAATGCTGAGAGTGGTTGCTGCGAAACGTTATTACATAAGGATTACGTGACATTTAAAAACACTAATCATTTGATGTCGTGGAAGCAAAAACATTTTTTCTACGACTGCATATTTTTAAAAACGAAAATTCATTTCTTTCGACTTAGCTGTGAAAACAAAATCAACGAAAACAAAATAAGCCAAACAAGTTTTTTCGAAATACGCTTCCCTACCTAAAGATGAAGGCTGTACGAGTTTTTAGCCTACGGGTTGAAGAGAGCGAAAGCCACAATAAAGCTGATCGATTTCGCTGCTGAACGAGGCTCGTTTCAATTCGCACAAATCGCAATCGAGAAGCTATCAAAAACAGAACTTGTGTTTTTCATTAGCTCATATCGCACAATATTTAGATTCGAGCTTTTAGAGGCGAATCGTTCGAAGAGAATTTTTAGCAGCACTGTTTTCGACTTTGTTTCGACAATTAAGTGTTCACACACAAAAAAAGGAAGGACATGAGCTAACGCAACGAGCGATTGGCACTGTTTTGCTGATTGCATTGTTTGTTTTTGTGCTGCTCTTTACTCTTTTTTAATCGCCGATTGTATTTGAAACGTTTGTTTGCGAAACACACGCGTTCTGTTTTATCTGTCAACGCTGAAAAGTGAAGATTTTGAAAAAATCAAGCAAATAAAAAATGTTATGAAAATTTTCCTCGTTTCTTTTCCCTGTGTTTGTTGATATATAAATTACCTTAAGTCGCGAAATAAAAAGTGAAAATTTATTATTTAAGTATCTATATGAAGAAGACAAAATACTAGTTAGGTAAGTGAATGAAAAAATAAACTTTTTCCCTTTTAGCTTTTTTTTCTTTGTAAACGTGAGAGTGAAAAAATAAATTAAGAAATGAAAAACGATTGAAATAAATAGCTAAAAATAACAGCACAACACATATTATCACTTTTTAGAACATTATGTGGGTCAGTGAACGTTTGATCGCTTTGTATTCACTCGTTCTCTCTTTTTAATCGACGCAATCGAAAGTAGAATAAAGAATCGACGCACAAAACTGTGAAACGATAGTCAAAGAGGTTTACATAGTAAAATTTTAAACAAAATAAAAAAGAAAACTTTACAATGTTTGATCGTAAAATATTTGAATTATTGTTTTTTGGATTTTTGATTATTATTATCGCTTGTTCTTTCGTCTGGATCAGTAAGAAATGGATCACATTTATTTTTGTAATGAATTCAACCAAAAAGCACTATTAGAATGTGAAATCGATTTAATTTTTACAATTTTTTGCAAGTGCTTTTCAGTTAAAAAGTGGACGGCGAAATTTTCCAAAATGATCTAACTTGTAAGCTTGATAAAAGGAAAAAAACGAATTTGCAACAGTTTTGTTCAAAAGCAAGGAAACTTTTCGAAAAAAGTTTTTCATATTTAATTAATTTATCCAAATTTTTATTTTCCCTATTTTAAATTGAAACTAAACCGAGGTGTTTGCTTACATTTGAACTTAAGCAATTTTTCTATCGTTTCGACAAATAAAAAAATTATTTTCAAAATTCATTAAAAGTTGCTCAACAATGAAGAAAATTTTAAAATATTTAGAAAACGAGCAAAAAGAAGTACAGATGCTGCCAAAATTTTTTGCAAAAATTCACATTCACCATACCGATTTTACATGGCTAAGATAGCATTTCGTAGCTAAATCCGATGCAATATCGGTTATTGCAATTATACACTCAAGGAAAGAGAAAAGTTTACATTGTTAGGTAAAAGAAAT